>CAIGRL010105491.1:0-10845 GCA_903798325.1 Fraxinus xanthoxyloides
AATTATAAGTTAGTTTGACTTTACATGCGGAATTATGTTAATTAAAAGTTTGACGACGGAGAAATCTAACTGGGTAAAAACTTCGAGACCAAGTTAGTTACCCCCACTATAGACAATGTGGA
This sequence comes from Fraxinus xanthoxyloides, assembly GCA_903798325.1. NCBI lineage: Eukaryota > Viridiplantae > Streptophyta > Magnoliopsida > Lamiales > Oleaceae > Fraxinus > Fraxinus xanthoxyloides. Next base: position 123 of record CAIGRL010105491.1, read on the forward strand.
TTACAGTTCAATTCCAAACTAGTTCCACCAGTTGTTGTAAATCCTGCAACTCCAAGATGTGGTGCTCATTTCACCTTTACGATTTGCTAACGTGGATATTGAAAGAATGAGATTCGACCCAAATTACACCTAAAGGACGGGGGTAATAAGTGTAAATGCGCAAATTGAGAATTGTAATTAATTAGCAACAAGTCACTAATTAATTATCTCTAGATGGTTATGCAATCAGTTCAATTATCCTTTGTTTGAATACTACAAAATATGAATATAGTAAATAATGAACGGTATAGTCACGGAGAAAACCCAAAATAACGAGATTCGACCCAACTTCACCTAGAGGGTGTGAGTAGGTGTCAATGTGGAAATTAAAAATAGTAATTAATTAGCAACAAGTCACTAATTAATTATCTCTAGATGGTTATGCAATCAGTTCAATTATCCTTTGTTTGAATACTACAAAATATGAATATAGTAAATAATGAACGGTATAGTCACGGAGAAAACCCAACTGGGTAAAACCTTCGGCACTTTGCTAGTTAAAACCAACTATAAACTATTGAACTTACAGTCCATCAAACAAGACGACGACACGAATTTTCTGACCTTCTAACTGCAATTACCACAGCTCTCTTAGATTTTGCGCTCATGTACCAACTCCCAATTGTAGTTTTCAAAGCCCTCCTGAGATGTGTGATCCTGCAGTAACTCCCGGCTTTATCAATTTGTCTATTTTCTGTGGATCAACGAAGAACTCCTCACTTTTCACTAACTGAAACTCCAGTCATCTTCCCTTGATCTTCAAACTTTGACGATATGTATGAAACAGCAGTTTTGTATTTGGATTTTGGATATGATGTTTTCTCGGCTAAGAATCAATCAAAGAATGAAGGTTGAAAGATAATCGATGAAGAGTATATGTAAACTTTGTGCTTGCACAATGGTTAACCTTAGAAAAACATTCTGTGGTGTTTTGGTATTTATAGTTTAGGTTTTGGGATTGAATGAGTCGGAAAAAAGCCTTAAAATCGTGAATTAAACTTTTTCGGACGACATTGTCGCTCGAACGAAGGCTGGGCGACAGGTTATCGCTCGAGCGAAGGCAAGGCGGCAGGATGACGACGTAGCTTTTGTTTCTGACGCTCGAGCCAAACTTTGACGATAAGCTTGCGAAATTCTAGTGTCGATTTTCCTTCTTTTCCATTCTCGAGCCCTATATTTAATATAACACAAATTCACTAATTGCAACTAACTCCTTGACTTTTACAACTTATTAATTTTTATCCTTTTGTTCACAGATTTGTCAATTATATCAAATACCTAACAAGCTCTCCCTTTAACATTCTGTGACAAAACTATAATATAAAGTCAAGGTAGTAATAAACAAATACAAACTCAATGTTTACAAAAAAAATGATTGTCTTAATTGTATTCTGCTTTTCCTTTATCAAAACCTGTTTCTTGAAACAGTTAAACTTAAATACCAATGTAAAATGTATGTGAAACAGTAATGAGTGTAGAACCAATTTAAGCAATATTACATGTAAAAATAATGCAAGCAATTATTAACTCATAACTCATTTTTCTCAGTTTCATACCATATGCTAAATTAATACGTAATATCAATGCAACTCAACATACCAAAACAAAACATTGATACTAGCAAACATCAAAATTTAATCTAGCAATACTGACATTATTATATAATGCATTTGAGTCAAAACATTTTAATTTTTTTTAAGATATTTCATGTTAAAGCAAAATATCATTTTATCATGTCAATGCATTTAAGTATTTTTCTACTCTCCATTTTTGTCACAAAATGATAAGGACTAAGAAATAACATAAAATAGCTCAACAATACAGGTGTTAGCAAGCATAAGTAAAGCAAGATGCAATAAATCTTCCCACACATTTGACTCAAGTAAATCATGGAGTAAATTGTATAAGTGACTTATATGTGTAAATTGTCACTAATCCTCTGGTAGTAAAATTTCAAACCTTAATTTTGTGAGAAAAGACTTGCGTAACATCACTGCCAATGAGGATATTCATCTATTTATGAAAGTCAAACTACGTAAAGTACATTAGAACCTATACATCAAAGCTCATTTTGTATGGAAAATTACTTTTCTCTCCCTAAATTTTAGCATATTTTATTTTCACGACTTTCTATATGTTAAGCTCATAATAATTTTTCAAATCTTAAGTGCAAGACTAAAATGACTCATGTAGCGAGCTTTAAACTGGTTAACCTAAGTCAGTTGACTTTAGGCATGAGGTTATTAGAAACCCATCAGACTTAACTGCTCAAGTCAAATAGGCTTTGATAAAGAACATAAGATATTGAACCCTTTTTTTTATTATCGAGAATAAATTTGAGTGTATGTCTAATAACTAAGGTCAATTCATATTCAAAGTTACCCTACTACCATGTCACTGTCATCCCAAATCTCACACACGCGGTAGAGTCTCTCTAGGAATATTATAGTGTGTGCAGTGCAAAAGATATGTGAAAAGACAACAATGAAAACTATATTACAACTCATTAATTAAACTCGTGTTTGTTCACAACGAACAAGATCACGTACATTGTATATTAAGCTGTAAAAACAATATCCCGCAAAAAAGAGAGAATTTTTGTTTGTTTTGTTTTTCTCAATTTTGTTTTTGAATTCCAAAATTTTTGTTTGTTGTTGTGTTTTATTTTATTTTATTTTAAAGTATGAATGCACTCACCACACAAAACTAAACAAAAAAAAAAGTCAAATACACACAAACAAAAATAAAAATGGATGAATTTTTTGGTATATGATGCATGCATAAATCAATGTCACACAATAGTAAAATACAAGCATGCACCAATAATATATAATCAATGATGCACACAAATGCCTATAGTCATACTAAGAGATTCAAATCAAAGACCATCTAATGGTTTGGTAAATAAGTCAGCTAACCGGTTCTCTGTAGAGATATGTTCGAGAGTTACAACATGGATTTCCGCAAGCTCTCGAATAAAATGATGTCGTATATCAATATGTTTGGTTTGAGAGTGTTGAACGGGATTTTTGAAAATATTAATTGCACTAGTGTTATCACAAAACACTGTCATAATACCTTTCTCAATTCCATAATCACTCAACATCTACTTAATCCAGAGTAGTTGAGTGCAGCAACTTCCTACAGCTATATACTCAGCCTCTGTCATGGATAATGAGATAAAATTTTATTTCTTATTCATCCAAGCAATAAGATTAGCACTAACATAAAAATAGCATCCTGAAGTACTTTATCATCGGCATTTTCAGTCCAATCGGTATCAAAATAGCCAACAAGATGAATATTAGAGTCTCAAGAGTACATGATCCCATAATCTACAATTCTATTGACATATCTAATGATACGTCACATGACACTCAGGCGAGATTCCTTGGGATCAGCCTGAAAGCGCGCACACACCCCTACACTAAAGGCTATGTCAGGTCTACTAACAATGAGATTAAGTAAACTACCCATCATACTCATATCTAATGTTTGATCAACACTCTTACCTGTAGGATCATGACCTAACTTGACACTAGTGTTCATGGGGTTCTAGTGTGTTTCTTGCTGTTTAGACCAAAACGCTTGACAAGATTTTTTACATATTTTGATTGAGATATGAATACTCCATCATCAGTTTGTTTAACTTGGAGACCTAGAAAGTAATTTAATTCTGCAATCATACTCATCTCATGTTCTTACTTCATGTATTCAGTGAGATCATGAGCAAGAGAATCAATAGGAGAACCTAAAATGATGTCATCGACATGGATCTGAGCTATGGTGATGGTTTCCTTAATATGTCTTATGAGTAGGATTCTATCCGCACCACCCCTTGAGAAATCATGTTCCGTGATATATGCAGTAAGTCTATCATACCAAAGTCTAGGAGCTTGTTTAAGGCCATATAAAGCTTTAGTCAACCTATAGACATAATGTGGATATTTAGGATCAATAAACCCTTTAGTTTGTTTAACATATGCTTCTTCTTGAAGTATTCCATTCAAGAAAGTACTCTTGACATCCATTTAATATAATTTGAATCTTAAAATGTAGGTAACTGTCGAGAGAATTCTAATGGATTAAAGTCTAGCTACCGGGGCAAATGTTTCATCAAAATCAACACCTTTAACCTGAGTATATCCTTGGACAACTAACACAGCCTTATTTCTAGTTATGGTACCTCGATCATCGATTTTATTCTTAAATATCCACTAAGTACCGGTAACATTACAATCATTAGGCGTAGGAACTAAATCACATACGTTGTTTCTCACAAATTGATTTAGCTCTTCATGCATCGCGTTTACCCAACATTCATCCCTAAGGGCATCTTCAACCTTTTTAGGCTCGATCTGAGATACATGCCTAGAAAATTTCAGGTTGTTCAAAACCCTATTACGAAGTCTCATCCGTTCTACCAAATCCCCATATAATATTCACTTTAGGATAATTCGTCTTAACTCTGGACAAAGGTTCTTTAGGAGGTTTAGCTTTATCATCAGGTGTGGACTCTTCATTAGGTGTATCTAAATTATTAGATGTTTGTGGGGATCAGGAACTGAAGTTTCTTTAGGTTTAGTTACCATGTCGGGATCAACACTCAAGGGTTCCAACTCTACCTAACCTCCTCCAATCTCCCCCTTACTACATGCATTATCCACCACTACATTGATAGATTCCATAACAACTCGTGTACGAGAATTGTATACACGATAGGCTCAACTATTTCTAAAGTATCCTAGGAAGATTCCCTCATTACTTTTGGAATCAAACTTTTTCAAATTTTTTCTATCTCTCAGAATATAGAACTTGTCGCCAAACACACGAAAGTACTTAACGGTAGGTCATTTACCTTTCTAGATCTCATATGGTGTCATATCAGTTTTAGGTCTAAGATAAACTCTATTTATTATGTGACCCACAGTGTTGATGGCTTCACCCAAAAATATAGCTAGTCTCTTACCATGAAGTATGACTCTAGCAATTTCTTGAAACACACAATTTTTCCTCTTAATTATCCCATTTTATTGTGGAGTAATTGGTGAGGAGAAATCATGTTGGATTCTCTCCTCTAAGCAGAAGTTCTCAAGATTAGAGTTTTCAAACTCTTTTCCATGATCACTACAAATTCTCGATATGGTAAAGTATTTCTCATTTATAAGCCTTTTTCCACAACGAGATGATAAGATAAAACACCTCGGTTTTATATCTCAATATTTCAATCCATGTATATCGAGAAAAATCATCAGCGACAACCGAGATATAACGTTTATCACCAAGACTTTCGGTTCTAGATGGTCCCATTAATCCATATGAAATAATTCAGTAGCTTGCTTGTCAAGATTTTAGAAGTTTGTTTATGTGTTACTCTAAACTGTTTACCTTGTTGACACGGGCCACATAAAGTGTTATCAATATTTTCAAGGTTAGGTAAACCATTAACAAGTTCCTTCTTGGCGGGTTTAGACAAACTTTTATAGTTCATAGGACCAAGCCGTTGATGTCACAGTTCTGTTACATCAATCTTAGCACTAGTGCACAGTAGTTGGAATTAGGAATAACTCCATAACAATTATTTGAAGTTCTTACTCCTTCGAGGATAATGTTACTAGTAGATTCATACATGGTACACCTTTTCTGGACAAAACTAACCTCGAAATCAGCATCGTATATTTGACTAATGCTTAACAAGTTGAACTCTAATCCTTTCATATAAAGCACATCTGAGATAGGAAGTAGTCCAGATATATTAACTACACATTTTCCTAAAATAGGTATCGTAGCTCCATCCCCAAAGGTAACCATACCACCTCTACAATCATCGAGAGAAGAGAACAAGGCTTTGTCACCACACATATGTCTACAACACGCACTATCAAGATACCACATAGAGTTATTTTGAGCTTTAAGTGCAACATGGGTAACATAGAAATTCAACTGATCATCGGACCTAGAGAGGTCACTCTTCTTAACCTAAACCTTCTTAGAAATAGAAGTGATTCTAGTTAACCGAGTCCTCATCTTAGTTAAATGGCTAACCTGATTGACGAAGAAATTAACCTTACTTGAGACATCCTGACTTTTACTTCTAATCGTGAGCTTATGACACCTAGGTCTTGTATGTCCTAGTGCGCCACAATGGTGATAGGTAGGAATAAATTCAAGTTCAAACCTATTTAGAGGTTGTTGACGATATATAGGATGATTGACCCTACGTTGTCTAGTAGGTCTTAATTCTAAGACATTTTTTCACTTTTGTTTAGGATAAGCAATTTTTCGAGTTTTGTTAGTGGTAGGGACGAACGTGGTCTTAGATATACTAGCAGTAGCATTACCATTTTGAACGCAACTCAGATCAGTCTATTTCCAGTAGGCTTGTTCATCTCTAATAGATTGTTGAGTTTCTGAGTACCACTCATGAAGGAATTAAGTTGAGTATTAGATTTTTCAACATCACTTGTTAAGTATTTAACTTTGGCTTCCAAGTTCTCACTAACAAGCTTCTGCTCATTCAAATTTTTAGTAGAGTCCTGAATGTCACCTATGAGTTTTTCTTTCTCTCTTTCAAGATCTTTAATATTTTTCAATACAACTTTATTGACCTTTTTTTATTTTAAGACTCTTCTCAAATAGTTTACGCTCAAGGTCACTACTAATGCCTTACGTCTTTTCTTATTCAAACTCTTTTTCAAGTTAGGACATTCATTCATATAGTGACCAAAACCTTAATACTCATGTCATCTAATTGATTGGGTCTTCTTATTAGTATTCCTAGAGTTATTCTTCTCACGTTTATCTTTCGATAATTTATTAGTGACTTCATTTTTCCATTCTTGAGCTTTCTCCTATTTCTCATCACCTTTTGAAATCTTTTAACGAAATAGGCTATTTCGTCGTCTCTAAGGATTTCAGCATCAGTTGACTCACTCTATTTTTCCCTAGTTGTGTTCATGGCTATGGATTTAACCTTTTAGGTTGAGAAATGGTGAGTTCATAAGTTTGAAAGGATCTTACGAGTTATTCTATCTCAACTGTATCTAAGTCCTTATTTTCTTCAATCGTGGTGATTTAGCTCTAAACCTTTCAGGTAGGGATTTAAGGACTTTTCTAACGATTTTGAACTTGGGGATCTTTTTACCTAGGTTAAAACTCGAATTTACTATGTCATTCAACTTTGCATAGAATTCATCGAATGATTCATCGTCCTTCATTCTAATTTCTTAAAACCTAGAGGTTAACATTTGCAGTTTAGAATTTTTAACAGTTTTAGTTCCCTCGTGTGTGGTTTCTAAGATGTTCCAAACCTTTTGAACAGTCTCACACATCGAGACTTTCCTAAATTTTTCAGCAGACACAGCCATGAACAGGGCATGAATGCCATTACTGTTCCAGTTGACTTAGCTAAATCTTCTTAAGTCCAAAATGAAATATCTGTGGGTGTAAGTACACCAACAACACTAGTTGAAGGTACAGTCCAACCAATTTGAACATTAATACAAATACGTTCATCCAATACTTTAAGAAAAGCTTTGATTCGATCTTTCTAATAAGCATAGTTGCCTTCGTAGAAAAATGGGGGCACAAACAAGGATTGACTCATCTAGAATTAACTAAGAGTCATAAATCGAAATAAGGTTCTGATACCACTTAAAAGAATGAGATTCGACCCAAACAACACGAACTTTCTAACCTCCTGACGGCAATTACCACAGCTCTCCTGAATGTTGTGCTCCTGCACCAACTCCCAACTGTAGTTTTCTAAGTCCTCCTAGAATGTGCAATCATGCAGCAACTATCGAGTTTATCAATTCTTCTGTCTTATGTGGATCAACAAAGAACTCCATGCTTTTCACCAACTGGAACTCCAATCACATTCCCTTGATTTTGAGAACTCTGACAGATATATATGAAGCATTAGTTTGGTATTTGGATTTGTGATATGTTGTTTTTACCACCAAGAATCAATCAAAGAATGAAGGTTGAAAGATAATTAATGAAAAGAATATGTGAACTATGTGTTTGCACAATGATCTACCTTAGAAAAATGTGTTGTGGCGTTTGATATTTATAGTTTAGGTTTTGAGATTGAATGGATCAGACAAAAAGTCTTAAAAATATGAATAAAAATTTTTTAGATGACTCTGTCGCTTGAACGAGGGCTGAGTGACAGGTTGTCGCTGAGCGTAGGCAAAACAAGAGGCGGGCAATAAAGTTTTTATTTCTGACGCTGAGCCAAACCTTGGTGATAAGCTAGTGAAATTTCGGTGCCGTTTTTCTTTCTTTTCCATTCTCGAACCCTAGAACTAATATAACACAAATTCACTAATTACAACTAACTCTTAGACTTTTACAACATATTAATTTTAATCCTTTTGTTCACAGATTTGCTAATTACATCAAATACCTAACAGATATTGTCCAGCCAATCCCCCTAGACCTGTTGTAGTTTCCAAGATCTGCTATCTCAGTCTCACGATCTTCTGCACACGTATCTTCCAAGTGAATTCCCATGAATCACCTATTCTTGTTCTTCTTTATGCGCTCAAATCTGTTCCTCAAACTGTTAAGAAAGTCAGGTGTTTTGGATTAGAACCTCTAATGTTTTCCAAAACTAGGTTGCCGGATCTCAAGAATGATATGAATTATTTTCCAATGAATTGTGTTATTGGATCTCTCAAAAGATAATAATATATTATACCAATGAGGCACAATAAAACAACATTTTGAAATTTGTTCCAGACATCTGTATTTATAGTTGGGGACGCTCAGGTGTTAGGGATCGTGTAAAACTCTTCAAAATCATGAATTAGGTATGACTGCATAAATACGTCGATCAAGAGAGAGAGCTTTCCGCTTGAGCGACAGCGAGGCGAAAGGCGGGTGACGACTCTTCTGTTTCTTGTGCTTGAACATGAGTCACACGAGCAACTAGAAAAATTCTGGCACCAAGTTTTCCTTATTTTCAATCTTTAATCCTAACCTAACTCATCTATACAAAATTGCACCCAAGTCCCTGACTTTTTACAAGTGATCAATTAAGACTTTTTTGTTCACAAACATGCCAATTACAACATTGGACATAAAAACAACATTTTAGAAGTCTTCTTGTGATTTATGATGATACCACTAAGGAGTTATCTTAATATCTTGAGAAATTAGGGAGATTTGGTAGACTTGCTCCAGATACCAAGTCTATTTGATGTTTAATATTCCTCATAGATGGTAACTAATTAGGCAAATCATAAGATAATAATTCTTGAAATTCTCCCAGTAATTGTTCACCTTCACAGGTACTTCGTTCGATGTACTTTTATGAGCATCTTCAATGAAAACTTTAGCTACTACTGTGTGAATTTCTTGAGTCTCCTTTGCCTTAAGTTCAAACTCATTCTCAGGACTCGTCACTTCTAAGAAGGATTGCCCCTCCATTTTTGAATCTTTGGGTTGGTTGTTAGAATCTTTTACATGAATCATAGCAATTTTATGGCCTTCCCAAGTAAACAAGTATACGTTCTCTCTACCTTTATATGTTGCATCTACATCATATTTCTAAGGTCTTCGCAACAGAACATGACTAGCATCCATATCAATAACATCACAAACAACTTCTTCTTTATAATGTCTTCCAACTGAAATATTGCAAACCTCTGTTACTTTCACAGTTGGCCCTTTCTTCACCCAACTAAACAAATAAGGTGAATGGTGAGCCTCTGTAGGCAACCTCAAATGTTCAACCAACTTCTTGGCCACAAGATTGTCCCATCTTCCATTATCAACAATCAAGTCACAAACTTTCTTATTAATAATACATAAAGATCGAAAAATACTTTACCGTTGTGGTGGATCCTCTTGCTTGGGTGAACACAAAACCCTCTGCAAAAACAAATTAATTCGTTCCCCTTCAACTTCCGTGCCCCCAGCAACATCATAAACCTCATCATCAAACACTATATGTTCTTTTTCTTCAAACTCTTCTTCATGCTCCACTAAATTCACAGGCTTTCTTGTTAGACATTCATTAGAACGATGTCTAAGCTGACCACACCTATAGCATTTTCCTTGGGCTGTCTTTGCATTTGGATTATAATTTCTAGCTTGTTCTCGGCTAACAGAGATTGTAGCTNTACCGTTGTGGTGGATCCTCTTGCTTGGGTGAACACAAAACCCTCTGCAAAAACAAATTAATTCGTTCCCCTTCAACTTCCGTGCCCCCAGCAACATCATAAACCTCATCATCAAACACTATATGTTCTTTTTCTTCAAACTCTTCTTCATGCTCCACTAAATTCACAGGCTTTCTTGTTAGACATTCATTAGAACGATGTCTAAGCTGACCACACCTATAGCATTTTCCTTGGGCTGTCTTTGCATTTGGATTATAATTTCTAGCTTGTTCTCGGCTAACAGAGATTGTAGCTTGCGCTGGCCTAGTATTTCCACTATTTCTAGCATCCTGAATCTGTACCCCTGCTGGTTTTGATTGGGCCGGAACGATAGATTACGGGACCTTTCCTTTGCCATACATGTTATATGATTCTAGATTCCTTCGCCCCCATTTGATTCCCATTAAAAATCTCATTCTCATTCTTCTACTCATTTTCAATCACACATTCTTCAATAAAATAATATCTTACATCACATCAATAACTTTTCCTTCTTTTTCAACCACACATTCTCC
>CAIGRL010105493.1:0-15632 GCA_903798325.1 Fraxinus xanthoxyloides
AGGAAAGTGAAAGTATAGTAGAAAAGACCCCGAATCAAAACAATCTCAACAGAGAATATGTAATTTTAATTTTTTGGCTTAATTTTAACACTTCTTTTCAGTACTCGTGTGCTTGCGTCCCTTGGATGCATCTTGTTTCTCCGACTGATTGTAAACCATCACCAAATCAAACATCCTTTTTTGGGACTTTGTCTCAGGAGGTCTGTTCCTTACACAATCGTCTGATCCTTTTAATTGTTAGCGACAAAAACCTGCGAAACAAGTTCAAAAGTCTTGAATAAGGGTATAAAATACACTTCCCAATTCTGGAAGGATACGCACAAACATAGCTTGAAGTTGGTGATTGACACGACTTAGTGGAAGGTTAGGCTTAACCTAGTAGGCAGTTGATCAGACTCTGCAGAATTATAGACTGGACAAATAGAATTCTAACGGTTCTAATGATGTCAAAATCTGTCGGTTAAATTTCACAAGAGCTTCGCAATGTTTTAGATGTTGAGATTGACCCGCGAAATAACACACGTCTTCCCAGCAGAGGCCTTCCGACATAAGTCACCTAGGCAACATAATCATTCTATCTTATTTATATACGTTGGTTTTGTTTTAACGGGGATTAGAAATTTTATTTAATGCTATTGAAAAATAAATTATTGTTGGAAGTAGTAAAAAAATGAACGATTTAATTTTCAATTCTCACATTGGTTATAACTAGGCAAATTAAATAATGGTATATTAACTAGACAAATTAAATAAGGGTATATTAATATACAAATAAAACAAAATATTTTCAAAAAAGAGATATGACTATATAATTGGGACAAGAAAATGAGAAAAGTCAGTACATATAAATGGGACGGATGAAGTAATACTTATAAGAGAATTATGTGGATATAATATAAGTAAATTGTGTGTTGGATGAACCTTAGTACTGTCCCTATGTCTCTCTTTATATGCCTTTGTCTTGAACCTTATTTGGTATAATAATGTTATTCAGTACCTCGGATGTTTAATGTCATTCACATAATTAGTGTGATTAAATTATGAGTTTAATTAAATGAATTACATAATGTTATCTTTAATTGAACGTAAAATATAATGTCACCTAAATTGATGTTATACTACTGGCATTAAATTACATTATTCTATTTGGTAAGGCGTGTGTGCTTCTCATCAATTGAAGTTGACGGCTATGAAGTCTGCATGTGACCATTTAATAAAACCAATTTTCAAAATGTCATAATTAGCTCTTAATTTGGGGTCAATGTTTAGCGATTAGTTGTCAATTTTAGTATATAATAGCATTCTAGAAAGTTAGGGTACGATCACGCATAGAGACCAAATTTCAAGTTTTACAAGTTTAGACGAAATTTCATCGTAAAAAAGCCGTACTTTTTTAATGTTTTAAATACTTATTCATTTTATAAACCATTAAATAATTAAATAATATATATCAAATATTTAAAATTATAAAATACTTTGTTTACTTAATAATTTCTACAATCAATCAATTATATGAGTTTCAAGTTTTCGAAATGCAAATGCTAGATTATTTTTTATAATTTCAACTTTCGACTAGACAAGTTTACTTAACAAATTTATAAGAGTTTTATACATACTTTCGAAATTTTCAACAATATGATTAGTCTCGAAATCATAATTACATAGTATAGTAACTTAAATTTTATCTAAATCTTTATCGAATAAAGTTATTTAAAAATTTGAAACTAAAGTCGAATAAAAACCTTTTAAAAAAATAAAATATATTTGTTTCTCGATGTTGATGAGAAATAGTGAAATTGATGTCGCTAATCAATTTTAATAACTCATCCCAATAATCGAACAAATACCAAACTCTGCATATAACGGTTTGTTAACCAGTTTACCGCCACTGCAGGTTCAAGCAAACTTTAGTGGCTACATAGTAGACTAACTTCTGAAATACAAAGAAAGGGCCAAATGATTCAAAGTTCTAGCTTTACATTTGACCTAAACCTGCTCAAATTGTTCTATCTCCTGCAATTCTAAGTTGGTTTCATCATCAGCGTTTGTTGTAGTTATAAATATGTTAAGATCGGGAATTGTTGGCAGCAGAAGTCGAACACTAAGCACAAAACTCCTCCATGCAGTAGAGATACAAGGAGCGCATAAGAAGAGCAGCAAAATTATGGGATAGATATACCAGAAGATATCTTGTGGGCTGAATAGTAAGACTGAGGAACAAACCATTAGAGGAACCGAGTAACTATTGACTTGAATGCGTATGTATCCCATATTAATTTGAGGTGTCAATGGGATTCCAATGGAGACGAAGGCGAAGACGAAGAAAAAGCTTGCGAGAAGGCAAAACTTGATCCAAGTGAAGTTTCCAATTAATACACCAAAAGGATCCCATTCCCAGGGCATGGCCAAATGTGATTTCGAAATGTTTACAACAAATAGGGCAGCATATCTTAGATCAAAGTACGACATTGTTCTTCTTTGGGAATTGAATTTTCGGGTGAGAGAGAAGATGTGGTTAGGAAGATGATACTTGCTTAGGCATTTTAAATAGGTATTGGATTAATTGAGAGAGAGACGAAAATTTCCTTGAAATTACTTGAGAAATTTCCTTGAAATTACTTACATGATCCAACTTTTCTGACCATAAACCCAGTGTGACAAGAATCGGTGGAGAAAATTTGATACTGGGCCGACTCCATGCAAACATACCCCACCGCATGAGAAATTTTGACGACAAAGACGTTTATTCTTCTTTTCATTTTTTGAGAAATGTAAAACGATATGAATATCCCCATCATTAGCGGTCACAACCTCAAAATTTCACATGCGGTGGGGTTTAAGATTTCACACTTAAGAGGCATCAGCAGCATGGATGACGCCACGTCTCTTCATCCAATGACTCTCGTTCATCCTTTTTTACTATAAGATTTCACACTTAATTCCATTGAAAATGTAATGCAAGTTTAGACTTTCAAGCTATAACTTTGTCATATCACTGTTTTATTCATTACTCTCCCAAGCCAACCCTCTTTTTATATTGGCGGCTCACGTCTAATATTCTCTTACACTCATATATTTACTTTTCCAACTTACTTGATTGTCGGAGTGAGCCTAACCAACTCTACCCCCACCGAAGGAGGCCAAGTGTGGCTAACAGTTTGTCCAAGTATACAGGAACTAGGCAGCTTGCGTAGACGTGAGAGGCATTGGAATCCGTTAGCCACATTGAAGGTACATTTTTGGGGTCAACATCAGACTAGACAAAAATCGGGAAATTTCCTTGAAACAAATAGAATTGATACCATGAGGTTATACCCGAACTATATCATACATAAAAGTATGGCAATTGGAGAACTACACTGAAAAGGGAGAATTCATTGTTGATGCATCTAAATGAGACATTCAATGCATGAAAATTTCCATTTGAACATACTAAAATAAGGAGAAATCTCAAATCCCAACCCAAATTTGTTGTTGATGCATCTGATTGAGACCTTTAAGACATGACAAATTCCATAGGAGCATCCTAAAAATAAAGAGAAACCTCAAATTTCCAACCAAATTTGTTGTTAACGCATCTGATTGAGACATTTAAGACATGACAAATTCCATAGGAGCATACTAATTACAACCCGAATTTGTTGTTGATGTATCTGATTGAGACATTCAAGACATGACAAATTCCATAGCAACTTACTAAAATAAAGAGAGACCTCAAATCCCAACCCAAATTTGTTGATGCATCCGATTGAGACATTCAAGACATAACAAATTCCATAGCAACTTACTAAAATAAAGTGAGACCTTAAATTTCAACCCTAATTTGTTTTTGATGCATCTGATTGAGACATTCAATACATGACAAATTCCATAGGTGCATCAAATCCCACTCCAAACTAGGAATGATAACGTGATGGGACAATCATTTTCATCCCGTCGAGGATTTTCAGAAAGTTGGACGGAATTAAGAAATTCCATTACGGTTCCTTTTAATTAATTAATTAGTTTTTAATATGGTTCAAATATGATTTGAATTCGAATATATAAAAAAACCATATTAGAATAACAAAAAATTTGGGGGCAGTTTCGGGAAATTTGAAGCGGGGATCGTGTTTATAATCTCGTCAAAGGTAGATCCTCGATCAATGGTTGTGCTTGACTCTGTATCAGGCAACAAGAGAAATGAGTATGATGGACATCTCGTTGGAAGCTCTGTTCCTATCACCAAACAAGCCAAATCGGGCTTTCTACCTAATCATGGTTACGCAACTTCAATGCTAGGCCTCACTCCATTTAGATTGAGTGGGTCATTGGGTGATCTCGTGCCTCTAGATTGCCTACCAAATGCAACTAGGGACATAGAAACGACCAGGCCCCTTTCCTCGGAGTTTCGGAGGAGAACTACTTTTCGTACATGTGTGGTAGTAGTTAC
This sequence comes from Fraxinus xanthoxyloides, assembly GCA_903798325.1. Lineage (NCBI taxonomy): Eukaryota > Viridiplantae > Streptophyta > Magnoliopsida > Lamiales > Oleaceae > Fraxinus > Fraxinus xanthoxyloides. Next base: position 4,433 of record CAIGRL010105493.1, read on the forward strand.
ACTCCATTCAACTACCTCTCGTCATCATTCATCACGAGTCTAGACATAACTAGTTGCACATATCACTGCATACTAGCATGAATATTTGAACGCTTTCGTGTGCTGCAGTTGGTGCCAAGGCGCTTACCTATTCGCAATACATATTTCAATCTAGCTTGCCCATATGCTCGTGCAAACATACAATCATCTTGAAGCATTCTTGCAGGAAAGGAGCTACCCTAGCTGGCTGGCTCTGTCAGGAGCATTAAGGGTCATTCACATGCATCACAATGCAATCTCTGTGCTATTCACTTTCTATAGGCATATTAGCTCATTGGATACCACCAAGGGTGTATCCAAACCATTTGCCTTGTGAGATCAAAAATGAGAATTCAAAAATATTTAGAACTACGTATCATTAAGAAAAATAAGTCAATACGCTATTAAAAAAAAACTAAAAAAAAAAAATTGTGGGGTCATTTGACCCCATGTGGGTTCGCTCCTGGGTACCGCTATGTCCTTCGTCAGTGCTTAGTCCAAGTAGAGTCATTCATTAATTCATAGCTAATTAGAAGTACCTTTTTAACATACTCATTCCCAAAATACTAACAACTCATCATCTTAGCACATCTATGCAGATATGAGAAATTTTTGGCGGAAAAATTCTTCATCCTTCTTTTTACTCTGGATAATTAGTGAAATACCCGTTAATCTTTATTAGATTTGCGCAACGCCTCCCTAATCTTTCATTTTGACACAATACTCCTCAGATTAATCAAGCCTTGCAGAATAAACCTTTTCGATTTAGATTCTCCTCATATTGACTTCAAGGTATTGTGTCAAAATGAAAGTTTAGGAGAGTATTGCACAAAATTAGTAAAAGTTAGGGGTATTTCACAAACCCTTTTATTTTTTTGAGAAATTTAAAACTATAAGAATATTCCTCTCATTATTGTTCGCGTGTTCACCACGAGACACGTTAACACAACTTTACTCGGGTTTCATCTAATTAGTCCAGCGTGATTCAAATTTTGATAGTGTGAGAAAGTTGAATGTCAAAATACAAATTTGATAGTGTGAGAAAGTTGAATGTCAAAATACAAAAGAAGAGGGCCACGCTTGTTGACATCATTAGAGGTGGCAAAAGAGTTGAGTAGTTTGTCGGCTTGGTTCATCAAAGTCCGGCCCATTGACTATTTGAAGGCACGTATAGCAGGATAATTGATGAGTAAAGGTATTGAATAAAATGATTGGTAAACTCAGTTAATCTCATTTAGTTCAACATATTATAAACGTTCTTAATGTTCTCCATTGTTTCACATAAGTCACTTTTAAGTATCTTAGTCAATTACAATACATAGATTATTGTTAAACAAGTAAATAATTGCTTCTCTTGAGAAAAGTCCATTATTGGACATGTCATATAGGATGATATGAAAGTTTACGATCTACATGGGAGTTTTGGAATTTCGGTTATGAAATTTTTTTTAAGTGCTGATTTTATGCGAATTTCACAATATAACTCTGCCACAAAAATGGAGGCTCCCATCCCCCGACCCGAGAGAGAGAGAGAGAGATTAACGATGACTAAAAGTAGAGGAACTATTAAAGATCTTCAACAATTTTCAATTCTCCCCAGTGAGTTCAGTTAAAGGCTGGTTTGAAACAAGGGATTCTGCACTAGAAGATGTTACAGTTTAAATAACACACTATACAAACAAAGATAACATGAAGGGAAAATGTATGTACCGTTTGGTACAACAGAAGTAATATATTGATCTACAAAAACAGCAAAGGAACGAGAAAAAGATGGTGACCATTATAGGATGAACAATGGAGCAGGTAATGGGATGTTGCAGACTCGCTTCACTTGGTGGCCATCCAGAATTGCATTCAAAATTCTACTTTTCGTTCAACTAGTATACAACAGAGTTTGGGTCATCTGGCTTGGCTTCAGTTTGCATCAGGGAATGGATCTTCTTGACACAACATTTTGCCAAGAAAACCCTAGAGCCCAACCCAGTGTGAGCGACCATTGGAGTTGTGCATAGGAGATGCAGTTGGAGATGTCACACACCATTCGTACCAAACCTGTGATCATTAAATTAAATACAATAATATCAGGTGCTGAATAGAGTTAAGCAATCCCCAATCCATATTCTGTTTCTTGCCGTGTTTTTATACATATCCTAGGACTAAAAGGATATTCCAAAATTAGATTGATCAAAACCCTACCAACCAAAACAAAGTGAAGATGATTATCTGACCGTAAATAGCACCAACTCCATTTTACTACATAAATATGAATTATGATGCTATACAAAATATGTTAACCCAGTTAAGTGATTTACCTTGATAGAACCACAACAACGCCAAAAATGGACCTCCAAAGGAATATTTGGTTTCACACATACTGGCGTCCTCAATGGGAAAAAAATTGGAAACCTGTAGACATCGAACCCAACCAAAATAGAGCAATCATATCTCAAGCACAACATGTGACTTCAATACATTATACTCCAAAGTACATTTTCTTTCATGGTGCATATTATGTACAGGGTTTCTTTTCACTTCAATTTTCACTTTTGCTTTTGCTTTTTTGGGTGGTTGGGGGAGGTTAAGAGGATGTCCCATATTTCCCTATTCTTTACAATGATATCTTCGATAATGAATATGGGACCAATGCATAACAAAACGAACTGTACCTACAGATACAATGATAAGCAGAAGAGTGTACAACATTTTACATGATCAGCATTCATCATTTAGCATAATCTGGATTTTAGGAATCATTCATGAAGAAAATACCAAAAAAATATATATAATATATTCTGATAGAAACTTGTGGCTGTACCAGCTGAACATGTTTGGTGTTGCCGATGATGGTTCAATACCAAGATGGACATCTTTGTAAAGAGTTGCATCAAAATAGCCAGCAAATCCTATTAGCCAGGCAGAAATAGCAAGTCAAACAAATACACATTTGCAACGGTTGTTAATATATCTGAAATCCTGTGGTTTGATGAAAAGCTCTTTTACCCATTTTTACTATGGGTTCTCAAATTTAGCAAACAGAAAATTTGCAACTTGCGTCTCCAAGAGATGGTTCTAAATTACCCTCATTCTCTCTTTCTATTTTAAAAGTTACCAGGGGAATTTAAGCAATAAAAACAGTAAGGCTTTTCAACCACATACCATGAACCATGGCTGACCCAGTATCGGGAGGTATATCGAACCGAAGCTTCTTATATCGCTGATTGCTGTTCTTAGCATAATGCTCTGGATGAATAAATGTGAAGACCTGGTCAAGGAAATAATATAAGGATGTGAATTGCTAGAACTTCCATGCACACTAGACAAAAAGATCTTCCATTCTACAAACATCCACAAGCTTCAAGTAAAAAATAAAGTAAAATAAATCATACACATTGAGTAGGAGCAAGCCTCGCTATACGGTGCAGCTTAACAACATAAGCAGTTTCAAAGTGCACAAGATCTTTATGTGACTTGATCTGTAGCATTCCCAAAATAAAGCCAACAAAATGTAAGACCTGAGTATGAAAAAAGTATGCATGCACAAACCAAACATGATGCTGGGCTTGTAAATTCAGAAAGACAGAATTTACATCATTGTATAATTTTGAAGCGGACACCGGTTGAATGAAACTTGTATACCTGAAATGAGAACAGAATAAAGGAATGTGAATAGATAAATGTACGGTAAACATCAAGACAACTTAGAATGGTGAGGCAACTATTGTAAAAAGGACGTTTTAGTTCTACTATGAAATAAATGTTCTTTGCTTTAAATTTATTGATGATAACTCCCAGCATATAATGTCTAGAGAAATTTTATTCACGCATTCCAGACTCGTGATATTCCCAAAGATTCTCCTTAGACAAGCATCAAAGAAGATAACATAAGCAGGTGAATACACAAGATGAAAGCAACTCCCACCAATAAAGGTTATAATGAAATTCACATTTTCCACAGAGTTTTCGGTATGCCTATCAATCTGTATGGGACATATCATTGACATAACAATGGTATATTATCTAATCACATTCAACAAAATAGTCATAAGACAATCACATTTAACAGAATAGTTATAAGACATCAACCTGAAACTATTGAATACTGAGGTGTAGCTGCCGTTTAGAATTTGATATGCAAGACACTAGATAACATCAGAGGATTTATGTACTAACAAAGATGGATCTTAAATGCAAAATTCTAAGAATCAGATTAAACACTCAGGACCAGAGTAACACAGTATCAAAATAGCCTTTATCCAACAGATACTGTTGAACCAAAAGGCAAAGAAATCTTGATACTTCTAATAGGACATAAGCATACCTATAGACTGCAATCCAGAGACAAAACTAAGCCCATAAGCATGATGGGTACTATAGGTTAGAACTCTGTAAATCTTGCCAACTGATTGTAGCAAATAAATAGTAAGAATGACATCTTTATGAGACAAATACTTACGATGATGGAATTGAGATACCATCTTCCTTCAAAAACCTCTGAGCTCCGTCAAGACACTCAGGTGAGAGCTCATTGTCACCGAAAGAACCCAGCAATTCGCTGACCTTAGGTTATCAAAAAGACATAATACACGTTGATATAATTTCCAGAAGTGTACATCATATTTAAATGCAAGAATAATTTTTCATTGGAATTTAGGCCATTAATCATTATCATCTGCATACCAATATGTCAGCTTTCTCAGGAGCGTCCCATTGACGCATGTCACTAGAAACTATGGTAACAAGCTTTTCCCAGCCTTCTAGCTTCACCAAACTCTGTTTCAGTAAATGTGCCATCACTAATATCATATTATATATGGAAACAGATGGGGAGAAGATCTAATAAAGTATATATAGGCAACTATGGAAGCTAAAAAAGATGTTAAAAGAGCAATCAAGAGCATATTAACAAGTTCTGAAAGTAGGTCACCAATAAGTGAGCTGAATTGTAACTAAATCAACTCAGAAATCATGTTTCCTTCAGCACATAAAAATACAGCTACTCTAATTTCATCAGCCTACAAATAAAGTGACACTTTGACACTCAGTTGCTGAAATAGTTGCTTCACATATAAGTACACAAATAGATTATGCAAATTGTTTGCACATGATAGCATGCCCGACTAGTTCTACACTTACATGAAGTGTTACGATTGCATTTGGATTTTTTTCTACTGCAAAAACTTTTAATTTGCGTCCAGTTTCTTCAGCTGCCTATTGATCAGAGAAAAATGAAAAATATAATTAAGTGAAGAGTTTAGCACAAGTAAAGTTCATATTCTCAGCTAGTTTCCATTTTTTTCCAGGAACAGACCTGCAGGGAAGCTCTAACAAGAGGTCCTCGTCCAGCACCAACAACCATCAATACCTAAAGCAAATGAAAAAGGAAAGAATAAGATTGATACCATGATGGTATATTATTGATGTCAAATTACTAAAATCATCATGAAACCAACTTACAGTTATGACTGTAGATGCTTGATCATCAGGAACCCTGTCCAGCAATGCTTTAGAGACTGCTCTCTGATACTGCGTATTATGACTCGAAAATTAACATAAAGAAGAAATTGTATGTCATAAGTTAAAAGCATTCAAGCATAGAATCTAAACTTCATATTTTTTTATTTTTCTTTTCCTTTTTCCTTTCCATTTTAGGTTTACTATTGAGCTTCTATGATGAGGCAAGTGGAAGGTCCAATCCAAAAGCTTAGACCGTTAAAATGACCTTACCAATTAAAGTAAAAAAAGAGGTGAACTTAAATTACCAGAAGAATAGCTTAGCAATTTATCCACGTACCAAAGAACATACCTGGATATATTTAGCTGTGTCCTTTTCAAATGTTTCGTATGTTTGGGCTTCTAGATTATCCATAAGAGGCTGCAAAGGGAAGTTCAGGAACACAGGATGCAACAACTCTAGGTGTTAGGGAAATATCCCACTAAAAAGAATGGAGAAAAAAAGGAAAATGAAGATGAAAATTAAGTTAGACACGACTCACCTGCAAGGGTGACTGTAAGTAATCTCTATATCCGAGCTGAGAGAATGCAATTAATAAGTCAAACAAATAAAGTTACAATGCATCATGTAACAAAGAGGCAGGGAGGGAAGAGTGAGAGAAAAGGCGTCCACCTCAAAGCGTTCTTGCTCAGGAAGGGGATCCATCTTTTGATAGAGGTAAGCAAGATAGTCCAAGTATGACTTCAAGGGATGTCTCCAACCACCTAATTGGAACAACCAACACTGTCATTACATATCCAGAAAAATCAACAATGAGAGGCAAAGAAATTGAAGTTTCATAATGACACTGTGATTTTAATTTTACTTTCTAGCTCTCACCTTCATTATGATTATCAGCACTACCACTTGACTCCAAACTTGCCATGGGAGGATTATGAACTGGTTCCCCAGAAATCACTACCTGTAAAATATCAAAGGTAAATGGAAAAAATAAACTGAATTTAACACAGATGTTAACAACACGAGTCATTACATTACTACCCATAAAAAAGTGCAATTATAACAAGGACAGGGAAAAAAAGGTCAATAGGTAGTGTCAATAGAACATATCAATTACATACTATTAGGCCCTGTTTGATATCCCCAATTTTCCACGAAACTTGGAAATCATTTTCCATTTTCCACCTTATACATTGTTTGATAGGAAGAAATTTCCTTGGAATTGGTTTTTCCTCTTTTCCTCCATGTCACCCATTTTCCTTGTTTTCCTTGAATTGGTTTTCCCACCACTTTGGTGGGAAAATTGTTTTCCAGCTTTTTTTAGGTAATTGAAACAAATTCTACCTCCAATTGTAACAAATTCTATCCTTAAATGGACAATTTTCAGGTATGTTATGATTCAAACCCTGAACAATGGCTGAAGCTGAAAATGTGCTTCCAAAATTTGAGTAAAATCGTGTTTCACTTTGACAACTCTTTCAGTGGGTGAAACTAATTGGATTAAGACACGTGGTATTCTAGTAATCCTTGGATGAAGTTCTAGAAGCTGCTAAAGTGATAAACCTACTTGGCTGAATGATTGATCTTCACTTCTTCGACTTCTCTGTTCTCTNTATCCACAATTGTAACAAATTTTATCTCGGACAATTTTCATGTAAAACAAAACCAAACAAACATGAAAAGATCCAAAAAAATTTCGATATTTTCCACGTGTAAAATTATACTAATCAAACACAATTAATTGACAATTCCCAGGAAAACATTTCTAGGCAATTCAATTCCCTGGAATTTATTTTCTTTCCACCCAAGTTCCACTTTTGCAATCAAACAGACCCTTATAGTAGAAGTGTAAAATAAGTTGGAATTTAATTGGATGACGCTCTCAAATAGAATTTTACCATGGGTACCCCAAATAAAAACTATTTTGCAGCATAGTAAGTAGCAAGGCAAACCAACATTTAAGAAGGGTGGATAAAAGCACTGCAAGGGTTATGTATCATCACTTACCTGGATTGAGTTATTGAAAAACGCAGTTGTTAGTCTCTGGTGACTCCTTGATAGACAAGGATATTGTCGAGCGTTCGTTAAAAAAGTCTGGCAGCAATCCAACATCATAAAAAAAAAAAAAAAANCACGTGTAAAATTATACTAATCAAACACAATTAATTGACAATTCCCAGGAAAACATTTCTAGGCAATTCAATTCCCTGGAATTTATTTTCTTTCCACCCAAGTTCCACTTTTGCAATCAAACAGACCCTTATAGTAGAAGTGTAAAATAAGTTGGAATTTAATTGGATGACGCTCTCAAATAGAATTTTACCATGGGTACCCCAAATAAAAACTATTTTGCAGCATAGTAAGTAGCAAGGCAAACCAACATTTAAGAAGGGTGGATAAAAGCACTGCAAGGGTTATGTATCATCACTTACCTGGATTGAGTTATTGAAAAACGCAGTTGTTAGTCTCTGGTGACTCCTTGATAGACAAGGATATTGTCGAGCGTTCGTTAAAAAAGTCTGGCAGCAATCCAACAAAATAAAAAAAAAAAAAAAGATGCATCAACTTGCAAGTAGAAAAGCAAATCTTGTGTTCTATAAAGAAAAAATCAATAAATATTCAAGAATAAGTTACATTGGTGTCGATTATGGCTGTTCTGACAGGTTCCCCAAACCACCGCCCAATTGAAGGAGGTGAAGGCAATGTAGACCTAACAGATAATAAGGAAGCTTGTCAGACAACAAACAGAAAGATGTAGCAATTAAACAGACATGTAGATAAAAAAAATTTATTATAGATCATAAGATTTATTTAAACTCACAGTATATTAAGGGCAACTGACAACTGGCTATGATGTTCACAAAGAAGGCGAAATGAATTCCATAATTCCCATGTATCAGTCTGTCCTTCATCCTGTTATGCAAAAATAGAAGCACTATGTAACAGCATATATTGAAGGTAATCTGTTGAATAATTACCATGCAGTACAACTGGAAGTCAAAATATTATTAAGCAAATGACATGAGAGATTAAGAATAGGGATACTTTCATTTCTCCAACATAGGCAATCTCATCCCCTCCTCCCCACAAGAAGACCACCACCAACAGCAACAACATCAAGAGGAGACAACAGATTAAGGAAATTGGTTTTAGGTTGGATTCTGTTTCGTGTGAAAAGAAAGTCTCATGCACTTGTTTGAATGCTTCATTTCTTTCCCCATTATGGCCGAACCTTCCTTTCAAACGAGAATGAAAATAAAGAAGATAAGCATGATTTTGTCTCAATATCATGCTAAGATTTTCTCTTAAGAGTTGCAACCAAAACAGCTTTATCAGATTTGTTGAATTTCTCGATGCGGTTGGATCTGAACACCAGATGATTCCATAAATTGAGGACAGAATGGGCAGCTCAAATAGACACAAAAATCCCAGTGGGGGTTTCAAAATAACGTTTTATTTATGCAAAACAAAACTGGGGGGTGTAGCTCACCATATGATCAGGGTTCCCGGTCTCATCGTCTGACTTCTCCAGCGGGATCCTAAGCCACAACTTTAACAAAGAAGTAAATTATAAGAAAATATGAAATAGGAGTGAACATAAGATACATCTAAATATTACTAGAAAGAAAAGAAAGATGGTACCTGCATACTGTTTAGGCTCTGTAGAATTTGATTAACACATCTAGCATAATTAGCACAGGAAGATCCCTTGGGTGTCGGAAGAAGACAGGCCTGAAAGGAAAACATAGCTTCTTAGGCAACTAAGAGAATGATGGGTGCGACTAACTGGAACAACAATGTGACCCTGGTAAAAGGAGGGACAAGCCTGAGACAAACGAATTAACCTATATAAAGGGTGCCTCAGTACAGATATGGCAACCAGCTGAATAATTTTAATCGGAATAAATACAATGTTATGTTATTCAACAAAAAAAACAAACATTTTCACCTGCAAAGATAGATGAGAGGCCCAAGCTATTTCTTGCTTCAAAGCAATTTCGGAATCCTTACGGAGTGTCTCATCTTCAGAATCCAAGTCAATCCATGAGCTAATTTTGCCTATGTAGCAGTTAGATTCATCAGTAAAGTAATTACTGTGACAGATATACAGCAGCAAACTGGGTTAAGCTTTCCAGCTAATATTCTCAGTTCACAAATCCTGGCTTTGAGAAAGGCATAAAGTTGTCTTTCTACGTGACATGAAAAAGAAAATTATATGCAGTCTACACTTTGCAAAAACTGCAATATATTTGAAAGAAAAATAAAAATCACTCAGCAAATGAAACAAACATTAATTAGGATAAATGGAAGACCTAATGACACATCAATCACCAAAGGACAGTATGAAAATTATGTCAAGGATACGTATTAATTACGAAAGGATGAGCAGAAAGAAAAAAGGGGCATGTACCAACAACGTGACTGCTCCACTGTGAAGGGGTCAGAACCAAGTCTGACCCAGCAAATGGCAAAGCACCTGATCTGCTACTACCTTGGTCCATTAAGCTAGGTCTATAGGAGGGATCAATCTGCATCATGATGCAAAAATAAGAGCTGAAGGATGCTTGAGACAGAAAATAATGAGAATTCATTTCTTCCAACAAAGCCAGAACAACAGATATCTTCCCAGTAATTCTGAGATGCTTAGTCAGTAACACTATATTTGTAATTATGAAATGGTAATAAACAACTCATAGAACAACCTAAAAGACAACCACCCAAGGAAGACAAAATGAAAACGCTTCTAAGCATTAAGTTACAGCATCTCGTACAGAAAACAAATCATAGAGCTCATATAAATGCAATGTGCCTTTCGAGAGGTAGAAAATAGCTGGTGAAATATGCAATAATGACTAATTCGTTACATTGATTGGCAAAAAGGCACCATGATCCATACAAAGTGCCTCGAGGCTTTCAGTAGGCCTCACAAAGGTAAAATGCCCCATACCTGTTCACCATTTCTAAAGGTTGGTTAGCTCAATGACCATTCACATCAACAGCCATTCAGCAAGGGTACGATCGTCGAATTAGCCACAAACCTCAAATAAAAATTTGCATGTGCAACAAGAAAATCATAATCTTTTTCAAGCATGGTTTAGAAAGGAGGTATTGTGTCGCTCCTCAATGTGAGGAGGTCAAATTTTGAACTGAGGCGCGCAAATTTAATGGACTTCTTCGGGCTTATTCCTTAATTGATGTAGGCGTAAGCCTCGATACGCATCCCTCGATCTGTGAGAAGCGTGCATTCCCCTATTAAATCATCTGGCCAGACTTATTATTTAACCATAACAAATTATTATTGACCTGTTTTGGAAGTCTACTAATTTCTTTAATATATATTAATCGGCCAGCTTTGGGAATTACTTGTATTAAAACTTACCTTAATTGTTTCATTATTTGTTAATTAGCCATAAATAAATTAAAAATTGTAAGTTGAGACAAACCGAACGACACATATAGAACACACCAACTCTTGAATTGCAACACACTGGCAATGGTGATATCACAACTGATTGACACTTGTTCTATAGTTTTTGGGAATTTTAGAATTTGTTTAGGGTTTAATTACATTACTATTATTTTTGTTTGCAGTGAGGCCTATGCCTAAGTACACGATTTTACCTTTTTAAAAAGTAGTTCTAAGAATAGCAAGTCAATTAAAGATAAAAATGAAATACGAGAAAGCATATATCACAGTGCCTAAATATAAATAAATAAATATATTTTTTT
>CAIGRL010105496.1:0-16339 GCA_903798325.1 Fraxinus xanthoxyloides
ATGATCTAATATACAAAAGAAGTACAGTAGTGAGACTACCTAACCACTGCGGTCGAGGTTATTGTGGCCCGAGACCTTAAACTCCCAGACATTTGGATGTTGACAAAAGTTCAGAAATCTTGCCCACTTAATTAAACAGTAATTGAAAAGAAAAAGCAAAAAACCAACGAACATTAACTTAAATATACATTTTTGAATATCTCAAATTTAGTTCTATAAATTTCAAATCAAAATTAGGGTTTTCGCATGGTTTGTGAAGGAGAATTTTGCTGAAAGTAGAGGTAAATCGTGTGAGGAAGTACGAGCACGTGGAGAGGTTTTCACACCGCTTCCACTACTTGCTAACGGCAACTTCTTTCAACATTTCTTCTTCTCCTTCTTGCTTGAGCTTTTTGTTCGTATTGGTGTCGGTGACGACGATCAATGGACGTTTCTTACATGATTGGAAAGGAAAAAAACTCAAGGAAGTTGTGACACGTGTCCAATATAAATAATGCCAAAATTGAGTTCTTTTATATTATGATTTTTCTAAACGTACCCGTCTATTTACACTCCCCTCACATAAGGGAAGGGGCCCACGCTCAAATAAAATAATCTGCCCCCCACCACATTGTGAGGGGGCAGTGGGCCCGTACGTAGCAGGCTATTTATATTATAGGGAAATTGGAGTTGAGTTTGAAAGTACGTTCAAAATGACCGCTTACACAAAAAACTTTTGCAATAAGCCCAGCCCAACAGCCAAGAATCAATTTATGTTTCAGGTCCAGGCCGACATATCTCCAATTCAATCCAACATCTAGTACATTCTCGATCGTTCGATTTCTGAAGGCCCATTCCAAGCAGACGTGTGGGTCCCAGTCTCACGTTTGAATTCATTTTTGAGAAACCAATCATGAATCCTAACGTAGACGATGTTATTTTGGCTTACGCCTCAAGCCACCGACTTCCGTCTCCTATAAAATCACCCCTCTCGCATGGCGGTAACAGATAAATTCATATTCTAACAATTCTACCAACAAATCTTTCTAAAAGATAAAAGATCATCAACCATGGAAGGAGGATCAGAAGCTTTTCCAGATTTAGGAAGGCACTGCCAAAATCCTGATTGTCATCAACTAGATTTTCTTCCCTTCACATGTAACGCTTGTAAAAAAGCATTTTGTTTAGAACACAGATCATACAGATCCCACGCCTGTCCGAAATCCGACGTCAATAGCAGAAAGGTGGTGGTGTGCGAAATCTGCTCCGCCTCAATCGAGACCACAGGCCAGGACGGAGAAGATGAGAAGAATATTTTGGAGAGGCACGGGAAATCGGGAGATTGTGATCCTAAGAAGAAGAAGAAACCGGCTTGCCCTGTACGCCGGTGCAAGGAGGTTCTGACCTTTTCCAACACCACAACGTGCAAGATTTGTCAAATTAAGGTTTGCTTGAAGCACAGGTTTCCGGCAGACCATACGTGTAAGCCAACGGTGTTGGATGAAAACAAGTTTTTGGTTGCTTTGGCTGCAAGGAACGGGAAAGATTGTGGGAAGAAAGCTGTCGCTCCGACAACACCTACTGTCAAAGCTTGTTGATGAATTTCGCCCAACTTTTTAGAGCTCAACTCCATGTTGTCAATTATGTCATGTTCGTTTGGCACGATAGGCTCGATAAAATCAAGAAAAATATTACAGTGTACTGAACATGTATACATTTCTGATTTCTTAAACATCTATTTAAATGTTAGAAGAGAATGAAAATGTTACCTGGGTTTGCTTGCTAATCAATTTGGGTATCTTGAACCAACAAGCACAAAATGTACAAGTCGCACAAATATGAACACGCCCATCAATTCATCGACACGGGGAAGTAAAACGTTTATAAAGCAATCATTTATTTCAGAGCATGGCATCAATGTAAATATGTTCACAAACTATATCCAACAACTTTCTATTTGTTACATTCCTAGGTTTTCATATAAAATTACTGATTCTTAATCCCAGATTCATAAACATTATCAATAATAGTTGCAATGTGCTTGCTAGTGCCGTTGATTGCTTTATACGGGGCCAATACAGCAGGGAGCATCTCCTTTCTTGGTCCCTGCAAAAATCAGATTAAATCAGTATTACTTTTTCCTTCTGGACTCGAGGAATCAATATTACTACTTGCAATTACATGATGTCAGTTGCAAATTAGGACGATGCCACTATCTAATTGAGGTTGAAAAAAATTATGCTTTATTTCAAGCAGAATCAATGGTAAGAGACTTCTTACCTCTTGCCTCTGCCGAAGATGCAGAAAACTTAGACACTTAAATTTTAATGGCATTTTATGACATAGAAAGAGGTATTTCAACCAGTTACAAACCTTGGGGCTATAAATCCATGATCATATTTAAGTTAGTCTTTTGTCATTTTGTGTCTCTCTCAACATTTTGGCGTTTGATAAATGATTTTTTTTCGTGTTTTTGCACAATTTAAGACATGAATTATCAGTCTTCTAGCCTGTCAACAACCCTGCAACAGTTTAACAAACAAGAAAAGGTTCACCTTGGGCATGCATCCTATGATGATCAATTGTATTAGTAAAAAATGTATGAAAAAAATGAAAAATGATACCATTTGAATTCCCAACTCTTTCAGATCTTGGTCACCCTTTTGCTTCAGTACTGCAATATAACATCTATATCAAAAAAATTAACTTATGAACAATAACAATGCTACATTCTTGAGTGAACTACAAGTCACCACTTGAAGAAACTTCTTTTGTGGATAAGCCACCTCCACTACTGCTTACCATCTTGTTATTTGCATTATTTATCAGCAGTTTACCATCTATACATTCTTAAATTATCATAACAATATATGAAATAAACACAAGATTTCAAATTCTGCAATGGTGAATCATTTTTCCCCTACAGACTACAAGACTAATGCCTACCTGAAGTCAAAATAAAAAAGCAAAGAACTAATACTAGTTTTTGCATTCTTATTCTATGAAAGTGATCCCAATCTCCTCAGCTTGAAAAGAATAGCATATTTTCCCCAACCAAGTGAATGCAGCAAGCCCCTCACAGTGAGGTTGTTCGTCCTACATAAAATCAGAAAGACCTTACGACTAGGACAAAGAACTGAGTCTGATAGTACACGAGTGAATATATTTCATTCTGTCAGATGTCATGCGGCTAGGACATATTAAATTGTAAAGTGAAAAGTCATTTACGTAGAAAAATACAACTATCATAAACATAAATAGAGTACAGAAAATATTTTAATTGTATTCATGGCGGTCATGTTTTGAAATTTCTATTGGAAAAATAAGTTAAGTTCAGATTTTGAACTGCGGGAATTGAAAGCAAAGATAAATCTGAAAATGCATATTTGAATAATGATTATCAATTATCAATCCAATTTGCCAGCACTGTTGTTTGTTTAAGAAAAGTGAAATACGTTTTCATCAATACTATAAAAGAAGTCTTTTATCTCTAGAATAATCTAATTATGACTCCAACTCCTGATTTAAAACATTAAACATTAATGAATTTAACAAATATTTCCATCCACATCTTATTCGAAAGTCATTAACTTATGTGAATAACAACCTGCTGAAAAGATAAGACACAAACATTGAACTGACTGAGGGGGAGAAAGAGACATTTATCAATTTTGATCAAGTCAGTCTAAGATGTTTGGCAGAATAATTACACAAAGCATCTTGCCTAAAGCCTGAGTAAATCCCATGAAGAACTACTGCTAAATGCGTACAAGGTTGGAAATCTATTTGCCTACTAAGGTTTTGTTATTAAATGTGTGCTAAGTATTTTTGTTTTATACAGTGCTGGTTACCAAGGAAGTCAACGTACTCAAAAATGTAAATTTCCAACCACTACCCTTCTGTTAATAAAAAACCACGCTAACACAAAAGATAAGCTAAGAGAAGACAGATTCATACAGGGTATGGGCCTCTGGACATGGAACCCCTCGCTGAAGGGAGTCTTGTAACCAGCTTGCCAGAGCCTACAGGGGTGCTCGAGATCATAGGAAGAGAGCCCCATTGATCTAGAAGGATCCAAGAGATTGATTGTCTATATACACCCAGTTCCAAAGCATTTTGTACTTGCTGCACTTCATCAGTAGTCATCCTAGGGGTTGAAATCGGATCTCCTAACTCTATCCAGGAACCTTGGACTTGGTCCATCCAAAGTCCAAGAAGCATATGAACTTCTTAAAGGCATCCCAGCTTCTCTTGTTGTTTGTGAAATGTCTTTCACAATGCTCCTTTCAGACGATTCCAGAGACCGAATAGTTCTCGAGACCTTCTCATGCAGTTCCATCTTCTTGTGCTCCTCTATCCTGTGCTCTATATGCCTACTGATTCTCTTGCGCATTAGCTTCAAGCGGAGATCTTTTGGATCAACTCGCAGATATTCTAAGTCAAGTTTGATACCCAAAGAAGGCATTAAAACAAAGAAGAAAAGTTCGGGCGTGCACATCATGTGACAAGGATATAAAATCACAATAATTACATGGGTTGATTTAAGTACTATATCCATTCTGGCAATTGTGTTTGGGGCTCCTGCTCTATCGTTTCACATCCCTTCTCAGCCTGTAAATATAACAAAAGATTATGACATCAATTAAAAAATTATTTATTCCGACCTATGTAAATCCTCAAAATTTCAACCTCAGCTACCTGCAGATTATTTAAACTTTGAGGAAGAGCCATAGACTTAAATAGTGGGGGTTACGGAAAACCCACACCGTTGGTTAAGTAAGAAAATGAATGATCAAAATGGCTCCCAAAATAATCTGCGGATAATCTTTTGCTTCCTGATAATACACGAGCATTAGCACGACCATCAGAGTTTCCCCATGGTCCCTTCACCGCTTTCTATACATTCAAAGCACATTCAGAGAGAATAAAATCAGGTAACAACAAAAACCCACGAGGGTAGCTATATTTTTTGCATATTGATGTCCTACTTTTTTATCCACACATTTCATTGGATTATAATCTCTTCCCAAACATACTATGAATCACCATTGTTTTATTTAAGCTAATAATCATATGCGTGTATCACTGGATGCGTTTATTTTGAAACAATTTTCATCTGTATATATACAGACACTACATGTACAAGCATATTATACGGAAAAAAAAAAAAATTACTTGACCCGAGCTGCCCAAGGTGATCGTAACCAGTAGCTTCGACATTGTAATTCCCCTAATCCCAAAAGCTCGAATTGTCCTTCAACTTCCATCACAGCTGATAAAAAAGCTATATAATTAAGCTCATGATTACAAAATCTTCGGCAGAATGAAATTGAAAAACGAGAAAATCATATTAAGGAACAGTATTAACTGAACTCCCGAACCCTAAAATTGTAACTTGATTTTTGCAGCAATGAAGGATTGAGACGTTAGGAACGAATTCGGTGAATTAAAGACTAATGCTGCTTAAACAGGCGCCGGCCATTTTTTGATGGAGTGACTTTGGCAGTTTTTGATTGGCAATTTTCAACAGCAAATGAAAAATTAATATACATCAAAAGAAAATAAAGAAAAAAAAAATCCTAATTGGGAAAACCTAATAAATAAATAAAGACGAAAAGAAAAGGGTATACGACGACATAAGATGTCGTTTTGGTGCATAAAACGGGCTCGAATCACAGATTTACAATTCAAATACTTTCATCTTTCTCAACGGTTTCCAAGTACTATTCACTGTGTTTGATTAAATAATTGAAGTTCAGATCCCCTCTTTCAGTGAGTGTCTGTGCTAATAAAAGAGTGGCGCAAGCATGATAATTTGCTTCCATTGAAGCAAGCGGCCCAACTTTTAGTAGCTCGTTAAGGTAAGTTCCCATTTTCACTCGCAATTCATTATATTTGAGTAGTTTTGAATGGAATGCTGCGAATTTATTTTGTAAATTGGTTTTTGAATTATTTCAGACTAGATTTGAAGAAAGATTTCAGTTTCCGCACAAATTGAAGTAAGTTTGCGCGTTTCTATATACTTTTGAAACGGTGAGTAGTTTGAAGTATTAATCTTCTAGTGTCTTTTGGATATTGCGATAGTTTCTTTCGAAAATCTCAATGGCAAAACTAAAAGTTCGAAAAAATACCAAAAAAACTGGAAGCAATCAAAACAACGGCAATGAAGATGAGGTCTCATTAGACCAGAAAGAAGACGTATTTCAAGACCATGAAGGTATTGCTTGAAACCCAATTCTTTATTTCTGTTCGTGGG
Organism: Fraxinus xanthoxyloides; assembly: GCA_903798325.1. Lineage (NCBI taxonomy): Eukaryota > Viridiplantae > Streptophyta > Magnoliopsida > Lamiales > Oleaceae > Fraxinus > Fraxinus xanthoxyloides. The sequence continues at coordinate 6,236 of CAIGRL010105496.1, forward strand.
TTTATGTATTCTTGAAAATGGAAAGGTAAAGACTAGGAACGATTTAGATTAACATTTATATTAGAATGAACAAGACTGCAGCCCTTCTTTCGGACAGGCTTATAATTTTGATTTCTGGTGTTGTACTATTTTCTCTGTAAACTGTGGCTACAACGAGGTGTGCCGCCTTATCTATGTAAAATATGGTTAATTGCTAACTAATTTTTAAGAATTTTGGTGTTATGCTAATGTTATACTGTCATCTCTTTCTGGCAAGTCGATCTATGTTTCTATTGTGAAGCAATCATGACAAGTTCCTTTCCAATCAGTATCTCCCAGTGTAGCGTATTTTGATACTGTGCTGTGATATCCTAAAAATGTATCTTGTCATGTTCATAAGTATTAAGCGGAGATACTTCTGTATCTTATTATTATTAAGATACTAAGTAAACAGGGAATGAAGTGAGCATTTTTTCTTGTAGAAAAATAGAATATTACTTAAAGAAAGTAACTTAGTATCTGTCCGTGTCTGAGTTATGCATTGTGCCGTGCAACTAATGGCTTCAAAGTGATGTGTTCTACAAACTTCCCTAGAAATATGTTCCCTATTTGTCATCTTTTGCGTGCTTCTTGTGACTGAATTTACGCTTAGCCACTCCCAGCTTTTTAAAATCATCTATCCATGACTGAGTAACATTGTTCTTTCAAGACTAAGATTCCTTTTCTGGTCTTTGAAGACTCTTGAGTATGTTTGGTTTTCTTCATAATTGCTTGATATGTTTGCTCAGCATATATGGTATCTTAAATATCACTAGATTTCCATCTTTATTCCCCTTGCAGTAGAACGTCAAAGCGCTGCAATCAGGGCTCTTCGTGATGTGGAGATTGAACAATTATGTACTATGTTACGGCTTCTCCGTTCCTATTTCAGCAAGGAACAGTTGCAAGTACTGTTGCTGCAATATTTCAAGGAAAACCTTCCAAATCTATCCATTGTAAAGGTTGGGAAATATGGCCAACATGAGGTGCAATTGAAAGACAAGGATCATAACTTATATATGAATCAGGCAGATGAAAGAACTATACATGCTTCTCTTCTACATCGGCTGTCAATGGTTTATCCTGATTGCTCTGCTACAATGCCATCTTTTGGTGGCTTTGAGTTTTCCAATAAAACTGGTATTGATAAATCTTTGTTCATGCATGTTAGATTGGAAAATCCATACTGGTGTGTCGTTTTGATCTGATACAATTTATCTATTCCTGGCAGTGAAAACAAGCCCTTTTTATGCTGATAATCTGCAGATAAGGAGCCTCGTATGTTATGTTCTTATGTTACTTATATTATGGAACTTATGGTTACCAAATTCTTTCACTGGCTGGCCCATATGAACTCGTTTATGTTATTCTATAAATATTGCTTCCCCATTTTTTATCATTTCCATTTGGTCCATGTTCTCACATGATGTGTGATAGAGCTCAAGGCATGCTTATTTAGTTACCTTTTTGTCCCTTCTTCTGTTCTTCATCTCTCATTCTTCCAAAATATTCTTTTTCAGGTACTGGAAGAATCTGGTAATCAAATGTTAGAACTGCAGGATGGTCTAAAAACTCCCAATGTATGTAACTTGAAAGAAAATTCTACAAGCTTTATTCAATTGTGCTTTGGTATCTTTTATTTTCACATTTCATTTGCTAGTTAGACGGACGGTCGGATACTCCAAATTCATGTTGATCCTGGAGAATTTGTCCTTCAAGCGTGTACCATTTGTGGAAATATGCATTGCCAGAACCTTTTATGCATGTTGGTACAAAGGATTGGTTAGCATTGGATAATAATAATAAGAAACAAGAAAAGGAAGCTAAAATGTCCAATCTTGTCCACTAAAGTGTATCAAACAATCACTTACCGTTCTTCATCTTGGTCTTTGATTTCTTAGTGATATGAACATCACACTTTTTAAAATATTTACTTTGATATAGGAACTAGGTCAGGGTATAATGGTAGTACTTAGATGTCTATTGGTTATCTCTCTCTCAGGATATGTTATCGACCTTATCTCTGGCTTTTCCTTGTTATACGTGTACTCATTCATATGTATTAACTTGTAATATATTCCATCTTTTCTCAAAGATTCTTTTAAGTATCTTGATTGCATCTTGTTTGTTTTCTGGGTTCGTATGTTAGCACACTAATTTTGTAATTGCAGCTGAATAATCAGAGGTTGTCAGTTGGGATGACACCCAAAACTCTGAGGGTCCCTAAGCACGGGGAGATTCTTCTTTCTGTGCATGGCTCGCCACTTGGTCTTTATAAGGAAGACAACATGGAAACAATACAAGGTATGTTTGTGCTCTAGTTATAACTTTTTTTTCCAGATAATTAATTATATTTTATTAAGACTTATTTCAATCTTTGCTGATAGCTTTTAGTTAGTGAAAATGCAGACATGTCCTTCGACTATCTGGAATAAATCAGTTTTACATACAATTATAACACAATATTCCAGCACAGAACTATATTTGAATTTATTCCAATATGTTATATTGCAGAATCGGAAGATGGTTGAATGGAAAGTGGAGCTTAGTTACTGTACTGGGGTTTAAGGTATTTGTTTTGTTGATTTGTGGCGAGATCTCCATGTGTATTTTTCACCATTCTTAGTTGTTGCCTAGTAAATGAATAGTCCAGCATAATCTAGTACTGGAAACTTGTCATAGGCTCCTTTAGCATGTGAGATTCTTTGTTCCAAACATTTAGCGCATAGGTATGTAGTATTTGTGAGAACCAGATGGTATAATGAAGTTTTTCTTCTTTGGGGATTATCCAATCTTTATCTACTGAACGTGCCATTACTTCCACCCCTGTTTGTTTCGGATTAAAATCAGATTTTAATCCAAGTTAAAGTCAAACAATCAATATTAACCACATCTTTCATGGGTAAAACAGTTTTTCAACCACACATTTTAAAATTTCTATTACAATTTACTTAAAATCTAATTTCAATCCCCACCAAACACTGACTAGATCTTGTCCTTTAACGTACAAATACTCAATACAGTAGTCGTAGATTGTTAGGTGGAAATGGTTGGCTAGACCATTTGATGCTGTAGGGATTCCCTTCATTATTTCAAATGGGAGGGCCAGCATTCTTTTCTCGTCTAATTAGCTAGACCGAACCTAGATGTGGAATGCTTTAAATAGACCAAGATTTTGCTTTTGACCTTCCTGACCTCATGGCTACTCCCTTTCGCGGCGATAGCCTCACTGTCACAGTTGTAAAACATAACAAACCTAATAACTGTGCTAAAACAGTAGTGTGTCCACCTTATACCAGCTTTCTATTACATTGAATCTGACAAGAACCCAAAAAATGATAAATTGGTAGGGTTGTGAGTGTATTTGTCAAATCAAATTGAAATAAGTCTAAGTGCACTGTGCAAAGTGATTTAATCAAGAAAACATGCAAAATCTATGCCGCATATCATGTCTACAGAGAATGAAATAATGCCATGAAAAATGAATTTTAAGTCAATGCACGAAATCTGAATACTATGCAGCATTTTATCAGAATTGAACATCCCAGTTTGAAATTTAAGATCTTTAATTTCAACACATTTGCTGTCAAACATGTTATTTGTGTTTGCACGACATTATATTCCAAGAAAAAAAAATAGAGAAACTGAACTTGACGACGGACGAATATTTACAGCATTTGTATCTCGTGCTACTATAAACACCACAAAATTTCTTAATTATTTCGTGTTTAGTGTGTTGAAATCAAGAAAATCTAACTCGAGAGACCAAAAGAAATGATGTTGATCTCTCGTAATTAATCTCATGGAGCAAGTCCAATGATTAATTACTTTTAACATTTTGTTGTCATAATAATTCTTGACTATGACAAGATTTTTCCTCTCTCATAAACAATAGTTTTTGACATATTTGTTCTAAATTAAAATACATTTTGTGAATGACGATGGTAATCCTACATCCCTTTAATTTTAAAAATCTGATTTTCAATAAAATATACAAAAGTCTTAAATTCTCTCTATTCCCATCTCTTTCTCTAAAGTTTATAACAATATCCTAATTAACTAACTAATACTAAATCAATACTTCTTGACATATATTTTCATTTTGTTACGCTCATTCTAATCTTTAAACATCATCATTTCCATTACGTAAGGGATGTTAAGTGGGGCGACACCTCACAAACAAACTACGAGGATGAGCAATGGATGCAACTCGCACGAGTTGACTCGCTAGCTGGCTCATTATAAATGAGTGTAAATGCAATGTTTTAGTAAAAAATAAAAGTTGGCAAACCATGAGCTATCTCAGCTCGCCCTACCAAGGAATGAGTTGGTGGGATGAACCAAATCGGGATCTTTTAGAAGCGAGATTCGGTTTGTCCCATATGCGAGCATAAGTTGGCTCGCGTGGTAAGCTGAGCGAAAAGATTTGACTTGAGTCGACTTTGACTCTACACATTTAACATACGTACCACCATCTTTCAATATGTAAACACGGTATAAATATACATAACAAATATAATTCCAAGTTTGATAAAACTGTTTTGAGATTTTAATGTTTAACCACACATTTCATTGGATCAATAACTTTTATTTACATTTTAAAGGATCCATCAACATTTTGGAGATTATAAGCTCATCAAATTTAATTTTTTAATCACACATTTCATTGAACCAATAATTTTTATCCATATTATAAACACGCGTTTTATAGGCCCATGAACTTTAATTTCAAAAAGCTTGGTCAAATGGGGTAATAATTGTGTTATAACCCAAGTATTTTGACCTTATATGACCATCTTTAGGCCGTTACATTGAATTTGTGACAAGGAACCATAAAAAAAATGAAACAAATAAAACATCATGATTAAAAATAAAATTCAGGTTTCGGTGTAATTTTATGCATACGACAAGCCTCATCAAGCTTTTGTATTGCATTATCTTGATTTAAGCTTTAATTAAACACACTCTAAATCAATTGCATGTTGACTGAAGTCTGGGATGTGTTTGTGTGTCAAATCAAATTGAAATAATTCAGTCATGAAATCAAGAGAAATATGCAAAATCTATGCCGCAGATCATGTCGATAGAAAATGAAACTTAAATGTATATAATATATATGTAGCAATTTTATCACTATTACACATACCAGTTTGAATATTATGAGTTAATTTCAACACATTTGCTGTCAAGCATCTTATCAAATAATTAGTGTTTGCACAACATTACATTCCTAAAGATAAAAGAAAAAAAACTGAATTGGAAAATGGACAAATATTTCCCGCGAGTGTTCAATCCAGCAAACGGAATACAAATAGTGTTAAAACACGAGAGAAAAAATAACTAAACTAAAATATGTACGCAATGTTAAGAATTAGAAACTTTAATTATATACCATTGAAATTAAGCAATAACTATAGATGTTCGTTTTAATGTAAGACTACATTCTCATTCGTTGATACAGTAATTCATTATGATTGAAACAAGTTTATAAGAGAAAATTGCACATTTTAATTCTATACGGCGATGACTTTACTACAAAGGACAATAATTAGGCAACTTAACATGTAACCTAGCTAATTATATCAATTTCAGACTACTGTTATATGCATCTATATATCTCTAACACATGTATATCTATTCCCATTGCAAGATCAATGCTCCAGAAGAGAGCTGGTAGCGATCTCAAACAATTGTGTAAGTCTCTTAAAACGAGCAGCAATGGTAATAGAAAATGAAACTACAACACTAATTCTTCCACTTAATTTGTTAGTAAATCTTCCATTCGAAAGAATGTACCAAAAACATCACGAAAGAACAGGTTTAGTAGGTATCTTAGGTAGAATTTGACATTATAGAAAAGAAAAATACGATAAAATTTTGTTCATCATACTATCAGTATTGTGTTCTACATATCAAAACTTGTCCAATCCGTGTTTACAGCTTCTGTGAAAGCTGCAAAAACATCTGCTGTCAACAAGCAATCCTGTTAAACCTTGATAAATTGAAGGTTGGTAAGGCATGAACGTATACCCAGCTGAGCATCATTTAAGTATTCATTCAGAAACATCAAATTATACATATAAATGATGTGTAAATCGATGCTAAAATTTAGAAATTATGGTAGGAGATCAACCCTAAAAAATATTAGCAAAACCCTAAAAAAAGAACAGGTAAAAGGATTTCGAAAAGTAAAGAAATCTTTTCATATTACAAATAAAAGACACAGATCCATAAAATATGTACCTTAGACAACACCCAAACAAAGTAAAAAATCCCACACGAAGCAAGATACAAACCAGAAATAGAGAGATCCTCTTTTGATAAACTGAAAGAAAGACACACAGACACACCTGCATACAATATTGACTTCTTAATTTGTCTACAAGATTCATAAACCTTTCTTGATATATTAATCAACAAGATCGATCTAAAACGAAAGAAAGCTGAGAAGTAAGAAAGAAACTTATTAATTTGTTTGATCTAGCAAACAAACCGGACCGTGATGCTTGATTCCCCATAAAGAAAAAACGCTTCGAATTTCGTGAGTGAAGAAAAAGCCCTTTTTTTCACTTCAAACCCAGAGTTTTTCTTTTACCTTTTTCTTCATCATCATCATCAGATAAATGTCCAACTTCCAAATCCTTTTGAGTATTACTCTTCTTTTTCTTTTTCTTATTCTTTGTCTTTGGTGATGATAATGATGGTGTTGCTGATTTAAGTTTGTGGGCATAATGATGGCTGCGAAGAATGCGAGGAAATGGTGGCGGGACAGACGAGAACATGGTGATTATGATGACTGCTTTTGGAGTTGTGGCGTTGAATGTGAGAGAGAAAGTAGGAGAGAAGGAGAATTATAGAAAGAGAAAAGGCTCTATCTTTCAATGTTTTTCGTGCAGTTTCTAATTTATCTTTGATTGTTTAGAGAATTTGCTGTGTTTTTCTAATAAGGAGAGATCAGACACATTGTGGCAAGAATTATTAGCATTCATCAAACTTAGTACTACTTTTACCTTAAAATAATGTTGTGAAGCTGTTTTGAAATTTTTATTTTCACCACCCTCCTTCTTTAGTGAATTTTACAAAATGGTCCGCTAATATGTAGTAGCCAAAACAAGAAATGTTGTGTTTTAAAATTTTTCATTTTTACTAAGATCCCGCTTGGGAGAGATTAAAATCGGATTAAAATTGAAAAACTAGCCGTTATTGTTGACTTTTATTAGACGAGTGAAACTCAATAATGGTTATATTTTCAATTTTAATTAGGTTTTAATCGGTACCAAACGGGCTTTAAGAGAGTTTCTTTAGAGACTCTCCTAAACAAGTCATATTTTTTGCTCATCTACATCTTCCCTTATTCCTTACCCTCTTGGAAACTCAGGGTTTTCTATAAAATTATTTACTCGGAGTCTCCAAATTTAAGAGCTCTTTGAGAGCTTCCACAGGAGAAAGTGAAATCCAAGAAATATCTTAATTAAGACAATAGGTCAATTCGATCTCAACATGACAACTCTCAAAGTAGCTCAAGTTATTTCATTATGATTGTCAATTCCGTGACGAATACATGTTAACGTTGTAACCCTAAAGCACTTTTGAATTATAATTTAAAAATTAATATAGTTTATCATGATTTATACTAGTTCTACTAGTACTGTCAATCCTTGTTGTAGATTTAACCTTAAATTTGACATAGTATCTACTTGAAATGGCCATGATCTACGTTAATGTGACCCAAACAAGTGATCATTTTGATTTTTCTTAATTGTAGCTGGGTCTATGGAGATATGAAATTCTGGGAATTTGATTTTTATGCAAGCAGAAGCGTAAATGGTAATAAATATCAGATTATAAAAGAAAATCCACGCACGAATTAACCATTTAGGTGGATAATTAAAGAAAATCTCCAATTTTTTTATTCAATATTAAAAGTCGAGCACCCTAAAACACAATTATAGCACCCCATTTATACAAATACCTAACTAGACTTCAAAAGCAAAACAAACTTTAGAAAAACTTGTTCATTTTGAATAAACTCCTAATGAAAAAATAAATAAAACTCCAACTCCAGATAGCTTATCTATTTTGATTAAAATTCTTAATTAAAATAAAATTATTGCTTAACATAAGATAATAAAAGATTAATTTATTACAATAACAAAATTTCAAGAATAATATATATAATTAAACAGGTCCACTTGCAAAAGGTTTTTCTTGATTTTCTGAAACATGTGAGAGAAGAGATGGGTTTTCATGGAAAATTTCTGCTTCGAAGATATATGATAAGGTTAGCTGAGTTACTTTAGGAAATAATTGGTGAGGAAATGGTATCCAGTTAGATAATGAGAGAGTGCAGTTTAATTGATCTTGATTTTCAAAATTAAAATAAATAAATGGTAATAAATATATACAACTACCTTAGTTGTTTTGAGTCTTAATTTTGTCGTGGTTGTATCAATGAAGATTGAATAATAATGGGCACTACAAAAGAAAATAACAAAGACTAAAATCTTATCTATTTTAAGGTTTAGGGTTTAGAGCGTGTTCGATAGAGATTAAAATCGAAAAATTAATCGTTATTGTTGACTTTTATTAGACGAATGGGACCCAATAAAGGCTATATTTTCAATTTTACTTGAATTTTAAGCTCGATCAAACTCGTCCTTAATAAGGATTCTTTCAGCAAGACTTGTGATTTTGCTTCTATTTCTTGCTAAAGAGCAGCTTTCTGTAAAAGTTTATTTATCCGGACTACGCACTTTTAGAAAATAATTTAAATATATTCAAATGCAATTTTCGACTTTTCATCCCTATTTGGTACATATTAAAATTTTCATTTTCATTCATCTACTCATTTTCAACCACACATTCTTCAATAAAATAATATTTTTCATCACATCAATAACTTTTCCTTTTTTTTTCAATCACGCATTCTCTATCAATCTACTATTTCTAAATACTTTTTTTCCAAAATAACACGGCTCAAACACACTCTTCAAAAGTCTTATCAAATGAGCAGTAATTGACCCACTCAAACATGCTCTTAACACGAAATCGTAAGAAATTTCATTTAGGGCTGGGAAATTGCATTTGTCAATTCTCCAAAGTACCTGACAGACATTATACAATAATGATGCAATAAATGCAAGCAAAGGACAATGAATAGAACTCGATGGCAAGAGTCACAATAAAAAAGAATATGATCCCCACACTTGTGTCCCTGTGCTTTCCTCAGTTTAGAAATTTGATCGAATAAAGACATCAAAATGGAAAGAAGGCATGCCAGCCATCAAGAAAATATGCTCATTCATCCCAATTACCAGTACTGTACCCCCCTGTGTAGCATTAAATATATACAGGTATGTATGAGAATAACTTCGCATAAGGGCTTCAAGGGTCCACCTGAATTTTTCCGAAGAATTCTCGTACAATTTTGCTTGGAAATAAATTTATTTACTTTGTGTGCACAAGTCTGTTCCCCTGAATTTGACTCACAGTAGTTTTGTATGCATATCGTGTTTATTCAGACAGCCTTGATGAAATAAATATATCGAACACTTGAGCACAGTAGCGAATTAAAGATTTTGAGTGAGCACGGACAGTCGTTGATAGTTGACAATCGCAATAATAACTAATGTCATGAACTGAAATTACTTGTATCGTAGTTCGAATTGTATGTGTAGGTGTACATTATTAACCGGTCTACTAATGTTTATGAAGTAACAGTTTGAAATATGGGTTCAATTATTGACTTTCTTGGTTAAATTTGCTAATAATTTTAGTTTAACAGAAAAAAATGTCTATTTTAATAATTTCATTGTAAGATCGAATTTTAGTCAATATTTTTTTAAAAATAATGGGAGAATATATTTATTACTTGATAAAAGAACATATAAAAGTCAACATCTACCAAATGTTATAGTAGTCTAGTGTTTCATAATTCTAATGGAAATCAAAGGTTCGAATCTTCCAATTGCATTGATTTTTATAATGTGTTTATGCTTCAAAATAGTGAAAATATTAAACTAAAATAATTGCAAATGGGATTGCTATAGTTGAGAGTTGAACCCAAATACTTCTACAGTTAAACCT
>CAIGRL010105500.1:0-12098 GCA_903798325.1 Fraxinus xanthoxyloides
TTTTAAAATTAATTTTTTTTTTATGGTGGGCCGCCCCGCAACCCGAGGCGGGGCTACAATCCCCTCCCCGCCAACCCGTCGGGCGGGAATTTTTGCCATCCCTAATTACCCTGATTCCCTGAATTTTGATACTTATTTGCAGCTGCTATGTACAAGTGCCTCTATAATATGACATTTGATTGGCATATGCATTCTTTTAGCATGGAAATAGTTATTTTGGTTCTATAATTTGAACCAACTTCTTATTTTGGCTTAAGTTGATGGGAATGTTTGACTTCGGACGATATTAAGAAGGAAAGATGTTAAAATGTTGTTCATTATCTTGTCTAGTCGTATTCATATTTCCCACCTTGAATATCTGTGTTGGGCCTGGATCGGGTGGGCCACCAGGTCCAAGTAGTTAACAAGTATGGTAAGGAATATGGACTTCATTTTCTGGAAAATACCAGCTTTTTAGATTTTCAATTAAAAAATATCGTTTTCAGGTTCACAAATCTTAATTGAAAAGGGGAAATGACATTTATACACTCCGAAGTGTATATCATATTTGACACTTACTTTGTTAAAAAATGATTGGAGTGAGTACCCCTTCGAGGGCGGTCGAATTGGTAGAGCATGTGAACGCGGAGATCGAAGGTCACGAGTTTGAATTTCACGTCAATACTTTCTCGGTCGAGTTATTGTGCTGAGTTTGTTTAGTGCGATGTATCTCTCATGTATGGTTTACGGGCTACTGCACATAGAGCGATATTTATCCAGTGCGCACTCACGTGTAGCGGTTGTGGGTTTCTATTCAACCAAAAAAAAATGACTGGAGGGAAAACTATTTATTTTTAAAACTGTCAAATGATAGTTTGTCACGTAGCAACCTGTTGAACTTGCGTAATATTATTCATCCTTACTAGGATTACAAACACAGTCTATGTGGCGTTAATGTGGCATTAAATGACATGTGAAATTAAATGAGTCATTTAATTTCACCTTTCATTCATTTAACCTATCACTTAGAACTACTTATACTGTGTTTGTAACTCCAGTGGGGATGAATAACATTACTCGTTGAACTTGGTGTATACTTGTACCATGGTTGTTAAAAAAATATTTCAGGAAGCCACGTGAAGATTGACAATGCTACAAATTTGGGCTTATTCTGTCTATTTGAACTTTTTGCATCCCGAAGCTCAAGAAATTCAATGAATTGAACGTGTGTAATTGGCAGATGCTAAGATTTTACCTTATTTTTCGGGGTATCCAATGTTCTAAATGTCCCATAAATTAAATTGAATATTAAAAAAATGCATTAGATGAATAAGAAAATGTCAATGAGATAATAGAAATTATATATTTATTCAAAAATGGCCTCGATTTGATTATTATTATTATTCAATTATTCAGATTTTTAATCTGGACTTTTAGCTACCTATTAATTTTTCCTAGGACTGAGGGTAGACCTGTCGGGAGTTGATCCTTATCTACACGATATTTGAAATTACGATTTCTTCTTAGTAATTACTGGAAAAAAAAAAAAAAATCTTGGTTTATTATGGATGAAATATTACAGCAATTTCCCCCCAAGAGGAATTACAAAATTGATTGCATGTTTAGTGTACGAGACTAGAGCGAAAAACATAGGTTTAAAAAATAAGGATGGCGAAATTTTTCATTCCTATTCGTCCAGCAATGCGTTCTCTCGATTAGTAAACGGGGTTAGAATGGGGAACATTACTCCACGAATCCACAGATCCCTATTGAAGAATGAATTTATTATTTATTGTAGTTAATACTCCAAATAAAAAATGCAACATCATGACTAAAATAAAAAATGCAACATCATGACTAAAATGTTTTATTAGTGTCATCGATAGAATTACGGATTTTATTTCACAAAATATAAGTTCAAAATTTCTATCAATATATTGGCNGAAAAACATAGGTTTAAAAAATAAGGATGGCTAAATTTTTCATTCCTATTCGTCCAGCAATGCGTTCTCTCGATTAGTAAACGGGGTTAGAATGGGGAACATTACTCCACGAATCCACAGATCCCTATTGAAGAATGAATTTATTATTTATTGTAGTTAATACTCCAAATAAAAAATGCAACATCATGACTAAAATAAAAAATGCAACATCATGACTAAAATGTTTTATTAGTGTCATCGATAGAATTACGGATTTTATTTCACAAAATATAAGTTCAAAATTTCTATCAATATATTGGCTACAGTGACGATAAAATTTCGAATTTTATTTCACAAAATAAAAGTTACATAATCGATGGAGATTTCAACATAACAAATCAATTTTAGGATGAATTTTTATTTGTGAATGATTTACTAAAATGGTTGAAATTGTTCATATTTGCTCTAAGAATAAAATATATTATTGGAGCAACAAATAGGTAAGAAAAGTCAAAATAAATTGAAATCAAATGGTAGACTCTTCCTTTTGAACAAATTTGAACTATGGCCACATCATTGAACTTATCTATACCATTTCAAATTAAGTCCAAATAAGGATAAAGCAAAAGTATTCAATTTGAATTCTCACCATTTAATACTTATTTGCTATAGGACATACTTTATTTAACATTTCTTAATTATTAATCCTCCATTGGGCAGCGGGCAACCTGCCCGAATCATCCCCTTTCCATATAAACAAAACCCTAAACAAACCCAAAATGAAACACGCATCCTCCTCTCCTTCTCCCAGTTGCTTAGGGGTTTTGATTTGAATCCATTATTCCCTCTTCTTTTCATTTCACTATATATGTCATTAAGAACACCTTTTTTCTGGTAATGTTTTTGCTTCCACTTTTGCTCAATTTAGATTATAAGTATAAAACATTTAAGCTAGATTATTATTTTTTTCTTGTTTGTTAAATAGGTTCAATTGATCCAATCTTGAGAATATTCATTGGGTTTTCCATTTTATTTTTCTTTCAATTTCAAGATTGTAGTGATCGATTAGGGTTCTTTGGCAGCTTTGTTTCCAAAGAAGTAGTCCCTCTACTTTTATTACTTTTTCAGTCAAAAAATAAGTGGTTTCATAAAGTAATTCTTACAAATTTTCCAGAAATGGTGATTCTGTTTTTCACTTTTTGCTGTCCTTCCAATTTTGTTACGATCAGTAAAGATTTCAGATGAATGTTCTATCTATATAGTTTACATCCTTAACACATCATTCCACTTTATCTCTATAATTCCCTCAAATGGGTCCATCTTGTAGAAGAACAAGAAGCACAAGAAAATCATCATCAAGAAGAACCCTTTTCAAGAAAAAGCCTCAGAACTCGAAGAAAAAACAAGAAATCTCAGTCGTTTCTTCGCCTTCTTCCACTTCCCAGGCCAAACCCTCGTCAAATGATTCGTTGAAGATAGATTCTGGCTCCATAGATTGTGATCAAAGTATTGATATGTTGTCAAGCAGTAGTGCTTGTTCCACACCTAAGGCCGATAGATTCCGAATACCGGAGATTACAACTTGCCCTCCGGCACCAAAGAAACAAAGAATAGTTACAAGTTGTTCGTTGCGAAGAAGCCCTATAGCCTTCTTCGATCCTCCGGATATTCAGCTCTTCTTTTATTTTGCTCTTCGTGGAATCTCGGGCTGATACTTAAATGAGGGTGTTCATAATTTACAAGAGTATGTTAGTCTTGACCTTTATGAATATTCTTCACTTGTAATTTATATATCACTTTTGTTTGATGATCTTAGATTGGTGTGAGACTTGAGTTTTATGAGTGGCTTTTAGAAATTTGAGGCAGATTTTGATTAGTTTTTTAGTTAAATTTCGCTGGTTTTTCTGGTGTGTAGGTAATAGTACTGATGAGCTAAATATTTTAGCTGCGCTTGTAATTTTTGTGATTTTTTTTAAACTGTTTTCTGACTTTTTGAAATTTGAAAGAGTGCAATTTGATGGCATGGTTGTGTTTTATATTCTGTATGCATGATAAAGTCAATGTCAAGTGAAAGAATGGGACTATTTTTCAAGCTAGTATAAGACTTAATTAAGTTCTTCTCAACTGATTCTACCATAGAGGCGAACGATAGATAGTAACCGTGCCGACTGTCAACTCTGATAATGCTTGAGAATTTTGTATGTACAAACTGAGAACTGCATTGAACGTTCATTGAATCTTGCAAATAAATTGAAAAACATGCATGCCTGCAAGGTCCTTCCAAAAAAATACTGTCATTTTTGTATGTTACATCGCACATATTAGAAACATTAGGTAAAAAAGTGTGACCATCGATTTTTGAATGTGAAATATTTCTAGTAACCTTACAACTTCGACGTTTTACATCCAATATTTAAATGTTAAGACGGGAAATAAGGCAATGGACCGACACATACACAACACTGTAAAATGCCCATCGGCCATCGTACAGCCTGATATATGAGGAGAATTATTGGGTAAGGGATAGAATCACCAAGCTTTGCACTAATTTGATGGTTGTGACTGCAACTAAAGGTCACATCTTCACATACTCAGCACCCAACACAAGTATGAAGTCATGTCTTCTTCAAACATCACTTGTGCAAAAAGGCCTTCCAAAAAAGGCTTTCCCATATTCAACTTTTAGCATTGGAACATAAATATAGTTTGATGCAGGTCATGGCAGCCCCACTCTTGTTTTACAATATCAATCCACATTCTCCATTTCTTCTCAATTTCTAGCACTAGAAAGACAGTATCAAAGAACATAAATGTCCGGGACCAGGACCGGGACGGGACCAATTCTTTTTGCACTCCATCTATGAAAATTGTATACACGTCAATCTTTGAAAAAAAAAAAAGATTAAGAATAATGCTATCGATCATTAGCAGGAATTAGAGATGCATCACCGGTTCGGACATGGAAGAACGAGTTGAACACTTTTTAGATGGGACGGTTTAATGAAATTCTTTTTCACTGTGGAAAATAAAGTTGTCAAAATTGATGTTTTTAATGTTGAATTGCTTGATTATTGGTGTAAGGTGGTGGGTATCAATATGTCTGACTCTTGGCCAACATCTGTAAGGGAATCCAAGGAAAAGGCTCGTGCGGTTTCTGATCATTGATTTAAACATTAGAGAATCTCAAGAAAATTTCATCATTTTCACATCCTTTTTTTCTTTACTATTTTCTGATTGGTGATTCTTAAAGCATCTATTCTCTTTGTAGATATTTATTCAACATTTTATTTTATTTTATTTATTTATTTTTCTTTAACTTTGATGATACAGTAGTTTTTAATGCTGAAGAGGTGCACTCGAGTATTTTGGGACTTCAATTATTATAATTATAATTATTTTTGTTTCACTTGCATGAGAACAAGATTCTCATCATTTAATTTCTTACTGAGGTGGAAATTAATTAAAATTGAAGAGTTCTTGGTGAAAATTAGGATTACAATTTAGCCATGTAAGAAAATTTGTTTTCTTCCTCTAAGAATATTAAATCTATGGGCCTAAACTTTTGTTTTTTCTTCACTAAGAGAAATCTACTAAGTGTTTAACGTAGTATGAGCGGAAAAAACTCATTGGATTTTAACGAAATAATTTAAGATTTTAAAAGAGATGGTTTACAAAATAATTTACCCTTGTAGTTTTGATTTATATCAGCCGTAAATCTTTTAAGGTTAGCTATGTCACTCATTTTTCGCCATTTATATTTACAAGATGCATTCGGTATCCGATGTAGCTAGTCGCTAGCAAGAGACGACCCAACAAGCAACACCATCTTGTTAATGAGCGTTAACTTAGCACAATCTTTCTTATTTATCGTGGCTCCGGAGCCTTCAAATTTAACATAGTTTTGAGCTACTTGGTGATAATTCTTTAGTGGTTATTAATTACCCTAACTTATTTATCCCTTATTTGTTTTAGATAAAAATAAATAGATAGATTTTTAGTAAATTTTGATAAAAGTTGATGGAACGCGTCTTTGACTTAAATTTTAATCAGAATTTTTGCTGAACCAAACATATACTTGATTTTCTAGTTAATGGCAAATTTGTATTTTGTCTCGGTGGTTGCAATGTATGAAAGGGGACATTGATTGCCCTTAAATGCATCATGACATGAAATAAAGAAGCCCTCAAGTGGCTAAAGTTTTAGCTTTTTATATCTTATCTCCGTAAGCTTTTATGTGAATTATATAATTGATTATATTGCAGACACATAAATGTGTATGCATTCACATAAATTAAATAGTGGACTATGACAATGTTCTTAAATGATCGATGTCCCCCTAATCTTTTCAGTACATTATGGTGGACCAATATTTGCTCCTTATGAAAAATATATTAGAAATAGGAGTCAATGTGAAAATTGTTTATAATTGACACTTGAGTGTATTTCATTTTTATTGTATGGATAAGATATTGATTCTATTTCTAAAATTCGAAATAATCATGTATAAGAGTACTCAATATAAGTTAGTCGTGTTTATATTTATATATATCGTGTAATCTACTTTTATTATGGCAAGGTATTACAATTCACCCACAATTTTCAAAGTTTCAACCATAGAATTCACATCGAAATTTCATGAACACAAAGGTTCTTTCCATATAAAAAAATGGATCCACAAGAATTAGGGTTTAGTTTTGCCCACATTTCACAAACCAAAACACCCTCAACCACACTACCAAACACCTTCCCCAACACGAAGAGGATCAATCCTCGGAATCAAAAAGGAAACATGAGAAACATTCACAAAGAATGGTGAAAGATCACGAAGATTGAAGGGTTTCTCGTTTATATAAGAGGATTCACAACCATTAATCAAATCAATATTCAAGAGCCTCACAATTAAGTGGGAATCGAGCAATACGTAAAAAAGTGTTAAACCTCGAAAAGATACTTTCCAATTGGGTTGTATCAATTAATATTGGCGTGAAATGTTCGGGCCTTTTAATTCTCCAATTAATGAAGTCCGACTAATGTTACATAAATATCGCCCCAAAGTTGGCAACACAAAGTAAGATATTTTAATTAACAGACTTGCCATCACAATTGAGATTAGAGATGACAAAAAAAAGTCGTCAAACTCGATACTCACGGAGTCTCGCCTTGAATAGGGTAGGAATTACCCACTTAATCGGGTATTCGGGGACTTCGCCTCGAGGTGGGTTAGGTAACAAGGACCTCGTCTCTTTTAAAAAATAAAAATTTAGTACTTTAAATGAAAAATTCCATAAAATTTCATTACTTCTAATAGAAGATGACAACTAAATTACCTAAGGAATATGACAAACAATAAAAATTTTAGTTTACCGAATGTATTTGAGTAATTTAACTTTTAAAATTAATATATATATATATATAATTGTCTTATTTTAACGAATGGATCAATAAAATGAATTATAAAAAATTGAATTACTAATAACCATTCTAAGACAATTGTTTGCAACCGTTAAGAATACTTGGTACAAGGTAGTGTTTATGTTCATATATGTCATGAAATCTATTTGTGACCGAAGCTTATTGTGCAACATGTGCATACTCTTATGACGTGCATCAATAATATAGATCACGAGCTTGCTCGTCACAAGTTAGAAGAAATCTTATTAGAATCGGATCAAATCGGACTTTTTGACCTACCGAAAAACTCGGGAATTGATTCGAAATACGGTCCAATTATATATAGAAAGTTGGAACTATTTAGAACCCATTACAAAATCATAATCGAATGTTTCAACCCCAACCTTCTTTCAAAACTACCTCGTTCACCCTCAAGATTTTATTTTTATTTCAGCTTATTTTATCACCAGTTCGACTAATCCTTGACCGTTTATATTTTCCGAGTTTATGTTAGAGCCCGGTTAACTACAACCATAGCACTTCTTGAAAAGGGGAAAGAAAATGGATAAAAGTTCTTAAAATATATTTCCCGATTTTAGTGTCGAGTGGCCAAATTAATTTGTGCTCCAAAGTTGGTCGAATAAAGTTTGATGATTCTAATAAAAACGCATTAGCAATACTATGAAATCTGTGCTTGATTTGAAGTATTGATTGTATGTTTTAATTTCTATAAAGCTTGCATTAGCAAACATCTCCCTTTTGTAGCCTTGTGTATGTAAAGAAAAGGAAAGCTTTCAGCAAAATGATGGAATGAAAACTTTTAAGTTAATATATATATTCCATATTTTTCACTTACATTGATCAAATACATAGGTTTATTCGATAAATTCATTACAAATTGTTTTACTAATAAGTTGATTAGCCAGTTTGTAATGTTAAAACTTAATTAAGTTTTTAAACTAGTTAGCTAGCTAGAGCTTAAAATTAGCAAATAAACGAGGAGTGGGTTGATTGTAAGAGATGTGAATCCGCCTAAGTTTATTGAGTGCTCGATTTTATTTATGGCATAAAACAATTTGTAGTATGGGCTTAGCTTATTAAGCCCTTGTTTGACACCATTTAATTTATTTTAATTTTGCTACAAAATCATTTTCAACGACATATTCACATAATAAAATATTTTATACGTAAATCCAAAATTTTTTCCAAGTTTTTAACTACGCATTCTCTTAAAAATAATATTCAAAACTCATTTTTTTTAATGGGAATCAAACAGAGGCTAATACATTCAAAGAAAATAAAACTCTATTTGAACCCATTTGATTATTTTTTCTGGGGATAAAACCCTCACTCAAGATCAAACAAAATATCTTGAGCACGGTTTTTTTTTTGTCCAAGTGTATCTTATCTTTACCATGAATCATTTTCTTGGGAAGATGTGTATATATATCTACAAGAATAATGCTATTCATAGTGAGAATTACCGATAGTCGTCATACGCAACTTCATGCATCAAATAAAAAAATGTCACATGTATGACACGTAAAACGACTACTAATAATCTGTAATATGAATAACATTACCTCATAAACAATATTAGTGTGAAATTTCACTTGCGTCGATTGATTGGGTAATAGCTTAATCACTCATTAGATGATCGAGCCGTGAATCTCACACTTGTATTACAATTAGACGATTAAATCACAATGAACAAGAATTTAACAACGTCAATGTCGCGATATCCATACAAACAATGATATTTTCCCAAATGCCATAAAGACTTCAGTAAAACAAGGACAAAACAACAGTGCAATAGCGAAATTTGACATCAACAAATTTACCATTCATATATATAATTTCAGAATAGCAACATAAGCACGTGCGGTACGTATATATTCATGTATATATACATGTACACGTGTGGAGTTGAGCGTGCAT
Organism: Fraxinus xanthoxyloides; assembly: GCA_903798325.1. Taxonomy (NCBI): domain Eukaryota; kingdom Viridiplantae; phylum Streptophyta; class Magnoliopsida; order Lamiales; family Oleaceae; genus Fraxinus; species Fraxinus xanthoxyloides. The sequence continues at coordinate 9,231 of CAIGRL010105500.1, forward strand.
GAAAAAGACCAAATTCTTGGAATGAGGATTGATGCATGGAAATAATAAATTATTCCATAAGTTACATATCAAGAAACAATTGCATATGGATTGGTGTCCTCTTCTTCCTAAAGTAGAAGAGTTTACTTTTAAAATTTCAATCATGTACTAAATATTCTCAATGTGAAAATTGTTTATAATTGACACTTGAGTATATTTCATTTTTATTGTATGGATAAGATATTGATTCTATTTCTAAAATTCGAAATAATCATATATAAGAGTATTCAATATAAGTTAGTCACGTTTATATTTATATATATCGTGTAATCTACTTTTATTATGGCAAGGTATTACAATTTACCCACAATCTTCAAAGTTTCAACCATAGAATTCGCATCCAAATTTCATGAAATCCATACACAAAGGTTCTTTCCTTATAAAAAAATGGATCCACAAGAACTAGGGTTTAGTTTTGCTCACATTTCACAAACCAAAACACCCTCAACCACACTACCAAACACCTTCCCCAAGACGAAGAGGATCAATCCCTGGAATCACAAAGGAAACATGAGAAACATTCACAAAGAATGGTGAAAGATCACGAAGATTGAAGGGTTTCTCCTTTATATAGGAGGATTCACAACCATTAATCAAATCAATATTCAAGAGCCTCACAATTAAGTGGGAATCGATCAATACGTATAAAAGTGTTAAACCTCAAACGGATACTTTTCAATTGGGCTGGATCAATTAATATTGGTGTGAAATGTTCGGGTCTTTTAATTCTTCAATTAATGAAGTCCGACTAATGTTACATAAATATCGCCCCAAAGTTGGCAACACAAAGTAAGATATTTTAATTAACAGGCTTGCCATCACAATTGAGATTAGGGATGGCAAAAAAAAACTCGTCAAACTCGATACTCATGGAGTCTCGCCTTGAATAGGGTAGGAATTACCCACTTAATCAGGTATTCGGGGACTTCGCCCCGGGGTGGGTAAGGTAACAAGGGCCTCGCCTCTTTTAAAAAATGAGAATTCAATACTTTAAATGGAAAATTCCATAAAATTTCGTTAGTTCTAATGGAAGATGACAACTAAGATTACCTAAGGGATATGACAAACAATAAAAACTTTAGTTTACCGAATGTTTTTGAGTAATTTAACTTTTAAAATTAATATATAAAATTAATTTTAACGAATGGAGCAATAAAATGAATTATAAAAAAATTGAATTACTAATAACCATTCTAAGACAATTGTTTGCAACCGTTAAAAATACTTGGTACAAGGTAGTGTTTATGTTCATATATGTCATGAAATCTATTTGTGACCGAAGCTTATTGTGCAACATGTACATACTCTTATGACGTGCGTCAATAATATAGATCACGAGCCTGCTCGTCACAAGTAATAAGAAATCTTATTAGAACTGGATCAAATCAGACTTTTTGACATGCCGAAAAACTTAAGAATTGATTTGAAATCCAGTCCAATTATATGTAGAAAGCTGGAAGTATTTAGAGCCCATTACAAAATCATAATCGAATGTTTCAACCCCATCCTTCTTTCAAAACTACCTCGTTCACCCTCAAAATTTTATTTTTATTTCAACTTATTTTATCACCAGTTCGACTAACCCTTGACCGTTTATATTTTCCGAGTTTATGTTAGAGCCCGGTTAACTATAACCATAGCACTTCTTGAAAAGGGGAAAAAAATGGATAAAAGTTTTTAAAATATATTTCCCAATTTTAGTGTCGAGTGGCCAAATTAATTTGTGCTCCAAAGTTGGTCGAATAAAGTTTGATGATTCTAATAAAAACGCATTAGCAATACTATAAAATCTGTGCTTGATTTGAAGTATTGATTATATGTTTTAATTTCTATAAAGCTTGCATTAGCAAACATCTCCCTTTTGTAGCCTTGTGTATGTAAAGAAAAGGAAAGCTTTCAGCAATATCATTTTCAATAAGTAAACCTTTTTTAAATATTTTATACGTAAACCCAAAATTTTTCCTAACTTTTTAGCCACACATTCTTTTAAAAATACTATTCAAAACTCTTGTTCATTTTTCGGTTTAATAGAAATCAAACGGGGGCTAATACATTCAAAAAAACTTTGAACCCCTTTGATTTTTTATTTTTTTGAGGGGACAAAACCCTCGCTCAAAATCAAACAAAATATTTTGAGCACGGTTTTTTCTAGTCCAAGTGTTTCTTATCTTTACTATGAATCATTTTCTTGGGAAGATGTATATTTCTACAAGAATAATATTATTCATAGTGAGGATTATCGATTGTAGTCCTACGTGGCCTCATACGACAAATAACAAACTGTCACGTGTATGCTATGTGTGACGACTACCGGTAATCCATACTATAAATAGCATTACCACATAAACAATATTAGCATGAAATTTCACTTGTGTCGATTGATTGGGGTAATAGCTTAATCGTCTAATAGATGATCGAGCCGATTAGACGATTAAACGTATGTCTCGTGCTGCTTAAAATCAGGAAAATTGGGATTTTTTTACCGTTCATTTTTTTAAAATGGGGCTCATCATCTCACAAAGGAGTCAAAATGTGCGGTGCTAACAATTGGAATTTTGATTAGTAATGACGTCAGACAAGGCCTAAACCACAATGAACAAGAATCTAACAACGTAGATGTCGTGATATCCATACAAACAAGAATATTTTCCCAAATGCGATGAAGACAACTCAAATCAGTAAAATAAGGAGAAAATAACAGTGCATTAACAAAATTTGACATCAACAAACTTACCAGTCATATATATAATTTCAGAATAGCAACATAAGCACGTGCGGTACGTATATATTCATGTATATATACAGGTACACGTGTGGAGTTGAGCGTGC
>CAIGRL010105522.1:0-11233 GCA_903798325.1 Fraxinus xanthoxyloides
AACCTTTTTTTTTTTTTTTGGTCAAAAATAGTTTTAAAAATTTTGCATAAGCTTGCCTAAGTTCGAAACTTGTATTTCCCGTTTAATCGTGATTTATGTATAAACTTTATCTTGTCTCGATTAAATTCGTAAAAACTTGAAACTTGATCGTATGTATATGATTCAAATTCTTTTCGTGTTATTTTGGATTATATTGGATTATATTTTCATAAGTATAGGACTTTTACATTTATATTAATTGATTTTTTTAAAATATTATTTAATTAAATATTAATAAATAAACCCGGTATTGCAACCGTCAACGGTCAACGAACCGCCCTAACTCAATCGACTTCCTAGATCCGCCCCCGGGTAAGAGTAGCATATTGAAGAAAGAAAATAGTTACAAAATAATATTCCCATCACCATTTAAGCAATCAGCATCGTTTCCGTGAAAGAATAGTTCAGCCTTGTGTATAAATAGTTTAAAAATGCTTAATCAAGCATTGAGGCAATTTATCCATGTGAGGTGAGATGTAACGATGGAAATCAAGATAGAGATAAAGTATAATTAATATTTTAAAATAGTTTTATTTAAAGTATGTTTATTTTATTTAGATTTGATTAAATTAGGTTTGATATTTTAATAAAGTTTTAGATTAGTAGAAGTTTGTCTGATTTGATATTCTTAGTTTATTTGCTCAATAAATAGACTTATTCATTGTAATTCACAACCTGATTATATGAATAAAGATTGATTTCTCTTTGCCCTCAATTCTTATCTTCTTAGCACCACTTTCTTTCTGTTCCTTGTTTTGCCTATTAACAAACTGTACATTGTTACGTCAATTTGGTATCAGAACAAGTTGTTTTCTTTGACCTACACCTCAAATTTGCTAACCATTCTCATCCAATCCATATACAGACCGCCGTCGTCCACCACCCATCCAACCCCTACAACAACCTTTATACCGCCAAACCATAAACATCACAAAATATAAGAAAGTTCATCTCCACAGCAGTATCAGTTTTTTTTCCTTCCAATTTCTTAGCATTTGTTCTTAGTAGTTTTAAAAAAAAAAAAAAATTATCTAGATAAAAAAGAGAGAGATACAGCAGTTTGTTCATCTTTACTCTTTAGTAAATTATTGTTTATACATATATGTATATATGTTTAATTTGTCATTATGTTTGCTTCTTGGTGCAGTTCTCTGCCCAATATTACAACCCAAATAAGCCCCAGCTCAATTACAACCCATATACCATTACATATTCAGGCCCACCCCACTAGCATACCCACAAACACAATCTGCACAGTACAGTACTCATAACCCACATTACCCACCCATCACACATACAGTCCAAATTTTTGTTCATACAACGCAAAAGTAGCCCATACACACACACGAACTTTGCTACATTTACACACTTGGTTCACATTCATTTTTACAGCCCTCTCACATAAGGGGTGGGGCCCACAATTTTTAAAATCGCGGGGCCCCACCCCCTATATAAGAGGGCTGTGAAATAAAATGTATACCGAGGTGTGTACATTTAGTATTTTTGCACACCAATACACACAGAAACGGCCCATTGTCCAAAAAATACAAATAGTCCATACCAATTCACTACCCACCCTTAATATTACCCAATTCGGCCCACATCTAGAACCATAACCCCTGTGATGCTCGGACTCTTCAATCCGGCCGGAGTACCCACGACGACATGACACGGGTACGAGTATGAGATATGGGGTGGACACGCCACTTTGCAACCAGACACGGCATGGTGTAGAAAGGCGGCGGCGGTAGTGGAGAAAACATTCAACAAAATTCACGGCCATGATTTATCTTCATCAGCAACACAAAATTTGGGGGTTTACATGTGAGTATTCGGGAAGCAAGAGCAAAGCCAAAAAGTCGTCGCGTAGAGGGCAGAGATAGGAGGCGATTCCGCGATTGTGAAACTGAGACGGCGGTGGGAATGGATGTAGGGTAACACAAAGTTAAAAGGCACAGGGACGATTTCATAGCTAGCCTAACTTGGTTAATAAAAAAGAGTTTCTTCGGCTTACTATTTCTTGGCCCGTTTCTCCAACAACCCAATTAGCTAGGTTAAGAAAAAAGATTTCTTGGGTTACTATTCTTCTCCAGTTTATTCCTTAAGACTAGCGGCCGTCTATTTTCCAATTCTAGCCAATTAAATTAAAAAGAGAAAAAATTACTTCTGAATAAATTCAAACAATATACAAAAATTTACTTTATATTAGTTTTTTTGAAGTTTGAAAGACATACTCATCTACTCGTGTTCGAAATTTGGACTCTTTTTAGCTGTGCTCTCGTATCTTATATTTTACAAAATAAAATATCTAACACTTGGATATATACCCGTACCCGAGTCCGATTATCATAGCATAACCCTAACCAAACTAACCAGCCCAATAATTGGAGTAGTTGCTGCTTGGTGGAGACAGAAAGTGACGCTTTTGTTTTTCTTCAGGGTGAATGGCGGAAAAACCAATGTGAACTTTGCCCAATCCCACTACTAAGAGAACAAGACCTTTCATCTGCTCTTGATTTAGTGTGGCGATGAGTATACCCTTCATACAAATAAAGACCACAGGATAAACACCTTGAGCCAAGCATACAGGCTGTTCCCTAAGGATAAAATAAAGAAATCACTACTCTGCCAAAATGGTATCCTCCATTGAGAAGGTCAAATTAATTTCCATCTACTTCTACAGTTTAGTTGTGTATTTTAATAAAGGAAGAACCTAAAGAGGTCCAAATCCAAAATTGCAGCAATGCAACATTTTCCAACATACTCTTAACACCTTCACCCCGGCCCCACAATCCGTCTCCCTTTTTCTCCTTCTCCGTGACTGACTTAAGAATATGTGGATTTGCCACATAACAAGCTCATATCAACCAAACTAGGTGAATGGAGATTCAAAAGTGATTATAGGAATTAAAATACTCTAAGTGCCATTAGTTTAAAACATCTACAAACTGAGGTTTGAAGGGAATACTGAGTGATGATTAGCAATAGATGCATGACCGGTGCCACACAAATTCAAAAACAAACTTACAATTGAAAGATTATTACTCTTATTACCGTGCTCCGCAATGGCCAATGGCATAGTTGGGAACCATAATCGAAAAAGATTAAAAAAGCCATTATATAGTTAAAAATATAGCTCATCATATGGATACCGGTACGGTATGTGCTTATGAGTTTGAAGATCCCTGTATTTCTTTGCAAGCCCGTAGTCAATGATGTATAACTGTTCAAAAAAGACTAGAAGGTTCAGTTTAAAAAGGCTGAAAGTTGAAAATTTTAATTCAAGTGCATGTTCAACATCAATATATAAGCATGTCAGATTCATTAAATTTGTTCTTGCAAAAAAAAAAACACTTAAACCACGTCATGAAATAATACTAAATCATTACCATTGCTATGCAAGTGAACAGAAATAGTAAACATTTCATCAGTTATAGAGAAAAGGATACTTCTGGGTAAATTTTAAGTCTAGGGAAGGGATCCAGTGGAAAAAAAAAAAGTAAGGTAATAAAAGGAATAAAAAGAAATTTACGTTCAGTTATATAAATGGTACAGGTTCTGGCCCTTATCAAAGTCTAATGTAGTATTCAGGTATTGAGAATGCTGTAAAGATAGGTAGACATACTAGTTACAGTGTCACAAAAGAGAGTTCTACACCACAAGTGGTCGGTCAGTTAGAGAAAAAAAACCAGAAACCACTTAGGACTAAGAGAAAACAATAACCAACAGATCACTGTTCTTTCAATAACAGGAAACCTCAACGAGGATGAACTACAACCAATTTGCAGGAATATGTCCTGGAGCATAGAGGGGACAAAGAAAACAATAAAAGAATTCAAGTTTTGTTACCAATTTCAAATATCATTATGCATGATTTCCAGGCTTATGCATAATCCAATAGATAAAAAAACACGTGTTGTGCCAACTGAATATGATATAGAATCCAATGACCACGCCCTACTAAAAATAGGAAACAATAGTGAAGTATACGTGTATGGAGACCAAATCAATAGGTACTACTACTTTGGGTACCTCCTACATAAATACATTCTGAAATTATATCAAAGCATAGATATAATCTCTACATTCAGCTTAATTTGAAAATGAATAACTGCCCAAATAAGCACCAAATCAGCCATCCTTGGCTACAATCCCAGATTGCGAACATTTTTTCCCTTTACCAACAAGTTTAAGCATGCATCCAAATCTCTCTTGGAGCATATATCTTATTCTTACACAAATATACATTAAGCATGAGACTCTGTGAGGTTTCATGAATGGTAAGACAACTGACCAATGACAACGTCCCAATTCGCCATCATTGCAGACCTGTAAAATCCACAAATCCATGCACAACTATGTATCTCACTGTTTATGCATTTGCTTCAGTACCCATCAAAAACTGTACTGTTTAAGAGCATATAGCTCATTCTTTCCAATTGCCATATGCATTACACATCAGATTCTGCAAGGTTTCGACAACAGTCCAGAGACGATGTCCTATAATAATTATGTCCTTTACAGGTCAAAGAATACACCAAATGTAATAAGCGACGCAATAGAGAAGACAACTGGCAAAATATGCTCAAGGCGAGTAAAGTTCAAAATCATAAGTGAGTTAAATAATATGTGCAGGCACAAACAGCGCATGTATATACTGTCACCTGAATCAGAAAAGAAGAAAATATACCTGACTCGCTTTGCGCCCCAACCCCACTAGGAAGTTATCAGGCTTTATATCACGGTGAAGAAAACACCTAGAGTGCATGTACTCAACTCTAGTAATCTTCATAAAACAGAAGGGAATGAGTAAAATTGAAGTTGCAAAAACCATGAAATGAATCTTCTATGATGGTGGAATACTTACTAACTGATCAGCCAGCATTAGAACCGTTTTTAATGTAAATTTCCGATTGCAGTAGTTAAATAAATCTTCTAAACTTGGTCCAAGAAGATCAATAACCATGGCATTGTACTCTCCTTCAACTCCAAACCATTTAAGGTGGGGAATTCCAGCTTTATACAAGAAATGAGAGCATTAACAAACTTGTTCTGTCTTCAGTACATACAATAGCAAACTAAGAGAATTCAGAAATTAGTAAACTCACTTCCTCCCTGAAGAAGCATACACAACCTTGATTCATAGTGAAGCTGAGGGTGCTTAGTTTTAGCAGATTCCTGGGAAAAAAAAATATATGTTTGCTCCAAGAGAACAAAATACGAGAAATGTTAAATCAAACAAATCATTTAAAGTAAAGCCTACAGAGTGGTTGTGCAAGAAGTTTCTCCATAGCTCAAACTAGAGACTTTAGGTAATTGGTCTCATTATATTAGTAAAAAATGAAATGCTTGCAAATCAACTTACCTCGTTAACGACAATATTAATTGCCATTAGGCATAAAACAAACAATAATCATATTTGATCTACCATTTGATGGAACCATGGGCAGCAAATGGACTAAATTCAACATATCATCAGATATTTTAATAATTAAAAAAAACACTGTTCTTTCTCTGGTTACCATAACCAAAGGTTGAATTTTTTTCATTTTAAAGGATCAATAAGAAGACTCCATAATCCAGAAATAAACAAAACTCATTTTAGATAGGAAAAAAAAAATCTAGAGCTCAGTGCAAAGCTTTCACTCACCAGCTTCACAGCAACTTCTTCTCCAGTTTGTATATTTACTCCTGATTTAAATTGAAATCAACAAATAATTTCAACACGGCGAGGAAAAGAAACATAAGAAACCATTAATTTACAGTTAAAAATGGTAATGAGAATTACCCAAATAAAGCTCTCCAAAAGATCCACTTCCAATCTTTCTCCCCAGCTTAAATTTGCCTCCAATCACATTATCCATACTTAATTTCCAAAAAGGAAAGATAATAATAATAATAATAATAAATCTTGATTGGTTATACTGTTCACCATTCAACACCAAGAATGGCAAACTTCTTCCTCGACAATCAAAATCTCAAAATCAAAACAACGCCCTCAGATTCATTTAAATTTAATTACAGAAAATTATACAAAAAATATTTCCTTGAAGGAAAAAATTACCATAAAAGCCCCAATCCTAAATGCTAATTTCTTATAGGCGTCTTATATTTTGGTGGATAAAAATCAATAACGATATTCAGTCAAAGAATTAAAAGAAACCCAATAAAAAAATCTCCATATTGGCATAGAAAAGGTCAAAAATCTTAGACTACAGGGACTGCAGAACTAGAAGTATAAAAATCCAGTTTCTGTGTTTTGGATTAACTAAAAAATTAATAAGAAAATAGTTCCAATAAGAAATATTTATTTATCCATTGTACTTGTTCGGGTGTAACTATAAAGTCTCGAGAGATGGATATGAAGTTGAACCAGTAGTGAATTAGGACCATCTAAGCAAACGAAATCTGAGGAAAACTCTTTATATAAATTCTGGGAGGATCTGTGTAGGAAATTAGTGGGGGGAGAGAAGGCCAGCAGGGTATAAAAATCGTGCCTTTAAGCATTCACTGGATGTATGTGGCGGAAAAACACGTCAATAAGAAAAGTTTGGGTGAGCTTAAAAAGTTTACTTATGGAGGAAGGTAAATACCACAAAACATCCTTATCTTTTAATGTTATTGTGCAAGATGTTCTTATCTTTCATTTTTTACATTTTCATTCATACCTTTCACCTTAACAAAAGGTCATTTTCAAACATTTTTCAATAAAATGACGATTTTACCCTTATACTCAAATGAAACAAAAAATAAAAATAAAAGAAAAAATAAACAACTAATTGTAATCATAATTCTAAATTTTTCAAAATATTACAGATAAGTCATAAATTCTCCACCATCACCACTTTCACAACCCCACTAAGCTGACCTATAGATCCATATAGCACCACCTTCTAGCCACCACGCGTCCCCGGACTCCACCACCATTAGCCTTGCTTCACTCTCTTCAACATCATCTCCCACATTATTGGTCTCAAAATCTGTCGAAAACAGCTACATTTGCACCCTAAAATACCAAATGTCGTATACAACCCTTTAGGTAACCCCGCTTTCGGCCCCACATACGGTCGCGCACTACCACCAACGGTTATCCCTCACCTCGACAAACTTATACATGGCCTCATATCAATCAAACTTGCTCAAATCATTCTACTGTAATCTAGATATTTGACAATGACGACGTCCATTTTGCCAAACTATTCTCCTTCCATTCATGTATCGCACACCACTAAATCCACAAATTGACATCAATCGAACCATCAACAAGCCCAAACGACAATGTGTATAAATCTAATTGAATCAATTATCCCCCCTAACCGTATCAATTTTCTAGTCCAAAACTCTCCACGGGAGCGATGCGGGGAAAGAACTGTCTGACCAAAATTGGTGGGTCTCAAGTGCTCTAATCTTCCAAGTCCTGTGGGGGATAACAGTGGGAGAGTGAAACGAGATTAGTGGTGGTGGAGTCCCGTGGGCATGGTGGTCGAAAGGTGGTGCTATGTGAATCTCTAGGTGGCAGCATGGTAGATTGTGAAAGTGGTGGTGGTGGTGGTGGATTTATAATTTATTTGTAATTTTTTAAAAACTTAAGGATTATAGTTGCAGTTGGTTATTCATATTTTTCTTTTTGTTTTATTTGCGTATGAGGGTAAAATCATCTTTTATTGAAAAAATGGATAAAAATGACATTTTGCTTAATAAAAGGTGGAATGTAGGGATGAAAATATCAAAAAAACAAAAAAAAAATGAAAGATAAGGACGTATTTGCACATTGATATTGAAAGATATCGATTTTCTGTACTATTTACCCATTATGAGTAAATAAGTTAATTTTGAAATAATTTCTTTTATTAGCAGAAGTAGAATTGGATACAAGCAAGTCATTTATTTGCAAGTAAGAATTACTCCAATGATGACTTGGTGAAGGAATATGTACATAAAAAATATATTCTCAAATCGACTTTTTATCACAAGCATGAGCCACGAATTTAGTCAAAGTAAAGTCACGAATTTAGTCAAAGTAACAACTATACGATAGTTTAACTATTGTCGTTGGCTACGAAGATGCGAAGGCAATATACTAGTATATTATCCAAACTCGACAATATAATAAGGAATGGACGTGGACTTATTTGGTCCGAATTAAAATCTGATTTTAATTTAAGTAAAAGTCAAACAATCAATATCAACCACATCTTTCATGGGTCTCACATGTTTTCAACCACACATTTCAAATCTTATATCACAATTCACTAAAAATCTGATTTTAATCCACACCAAACACTCACATAGACTTATAGACATGATTTATAATTGGGAAAAATTCATATATAAAAAATTAAGTATGACACATTTCAAAATTAAAAATAAAGTTTAAAATTTCAAAAATCTGATTTTTTATAAATTTTATGTATAAACTAATTTATTAAATATATATTTTATTAATTTAATATATTAATGTCACAATACAAAATTTTATAGGCCACAAATTATTTCAATATCACAAATAAAAAATTTTATAGGTTGCAATTTATTCACTGATCACAAATCTATTAAATTAATATGTCATAAATTATTCATTAGTCATAAATCACAAATTTTACAAATCACAATTTTATGGCTACAAAATATCTAATTGGTTTGTCACAAATTAATTTTCTATTACAACTTATCAAATTATTGATCACAATTTAATCGATCAGAAAATCAAAACTTTTATTGGTTACCACTCATTTATTCATTGCAAATTATCAAATTAATTGCTCACAATTAATTTTTTAAGTCACAACTTAATAAATCGTGTGTCACAATCACAATTTTTAAGTCACACATTATTTATTTGTCACAAATTAACCAATTATTGATTAAAATCAACCAAATAATTGGTCACAAACACCACACTCCATCTCATTCCACCCACGACAACCACTAGACTGCGCAAAAACCACTACTATCGCAACGACAACACCACCACACACCATAGCAATGCAAAACCACAACCACAATTACAAATCACAAAATTTAGAAGTCATAACTTATTTTATGGTCACAAAATTTCAAATTAATTGGTTACAAATTATTTATTTAATAGTGACAAATGATCAATTTTTTGGTCGCAACTCAACAAAATCTTCGGTCACGAATTATCTATTTCATTAGCTACATATTATTTATTGGTCACACATTAACCAGTTTATTAGTTAATGTCAACCAAGTAATTTGTGACCACCACCGCTTCTAGTAGCACCACCACCATACTACATTCATTAGAACTACAACATCACCAAATCATATCACAACCAAACATCACCAAAACCACCGCCACTAGAACAAGCACGACAACCACACAGCACCGCCACCTCTAGAGATCCAATCAACTGAGAGCATCCATGCACTATTGGATCCCGTCAACTATAGCCACAACGATATCATCGAGATGACTAGAAACCACCAACATCATTAGTGCTATCAAACCTTACAAAATCCAACCACAACCACACATCACCACCACCACATCACCAAAACCATTGCTACTAGAACAACCATCACAACTACACATCACCACCATCTCATCCAATCTAATCGACGGAGAGCACTGGGCACTATCAACACGCCATCAGCGCTACCGCGAACACCAACACTAGATCGCCACTATGCGCAGTGAACTCAAGCGCCTTGCAACGGCGAATGTAACGGGCTCGCTGCTCACAACGGCTGTTCAACGTGAGTTCGCCGCTCATAGCAACTGCTCAGCGCGATTGGTTTCCTCGCCTTGTCTGCACTCGTCGATGAGGAAGAAAAAATGGGTAGAAGAGAGTAAAAGAAGAACAATGGTTGGTGAAAGAGAAAAATTGGGTATAAGAAATAGAAGAGTGAGAAAGAAAAATGAAAAAATGAAATAAGAAATAGTGGAGAGAGAATGAAAAAAAAAAAGAGAGAAGAAAGAAAAAATGAAATGGGTTTGAAATTTAATTTTTTAATATTATAATTAATATTGAATTATCTGATTTTTTTTATAAATATACTTTAAATCTGATTTTTGAAATGATAATTTAAAATTTTTGTTTTCATGTAATTTCCACTTTATAATTTTTCAAAATATAATAACTTTTTTTACTTAAAATTATCAAAAAAAAAAAAAAAATTTATTTAAATATGTTCGTAGCAAAACATTATATAGTAATTTTTTTACTTAAATTATTGAAAAGGTAATTTAAATATTTTCGTAGACAAACCATTATTTAAAATCATTTTGGTTTGGAAACTTGAAGGAAACCATTTTTGTTTAGTTAAAACCAAGTGCATTTAGGCATGTTAAGAATAAGATAAGCTATAGTTAGCACACTGTACTTCATTGTTTTAAGTATTTAAATTTGACTATCACTCGGAACAAAGGAGTCGAGGTCTTGAAGAGAGAGTAATATGTATGAATAGAGTGGATTAGATGACATACAGAAGCGCTACAAAGATCTATATGTAAGTAGGATATCTTTAATAAAGTTTCAAGAAAATGATAGAAAAAATGTTCTATGTATCATTAGATAGACCAACTATGCTTTTTATGATAATCACCGTGCCATTAATTGGAAAATATGCATAAGACTAACATGGACAAATAAGAATGTAAAGAAAGATTTGCGATAATTCGCGATTAAGTGAAATATAAAACGAGAATTAAGTGGGTGAACCGTCAATTGAGAATAAAAATAAACGGTTGAAGATGTTGAAACATATCATGCATAGGTATAAAGTAGCTTCCTTCCACGAGAGCAATTGAATTCTAATAGACTTGAAGAGAGTTGCAAATGATTTTATTACGTTAGATCCTTCAATAGATGTAGTGATGGATCACACGAGTGTCCAAAAACTATAAAAAAAAATGACACGTACTCTCTCAAAAAGTGATACAAACTCAAAAAAAGTGACAAACTCAAAAAAAGGACAAATATCAAAATAGTATCATCCATTTGTGCAACACCAATAATCATTTTTTTATCTTCTTAAAAAGTGACATAAACTTAAAAGGTGACAAAAAACTTTAAAAAGTGACACAATATCACTTTTTTAAAATTGACGAGCAACTTTGACATCCCTAAATGATAATGCATAAAATTAAGTACGTGACAGTGTGACACCTTTTACAAAAAATTTTACAAAAATTCCAAAAAGTGATAAACATTCAAAAAGTGTCAAA
>CAIGRL010105531.1:0-17614 GCA_903798325.1 Fraxinus xanthoxyloides
TCACTTCAGCCCGTCAATGTCTTTTGCTACACATAAATATAGGAACCCTAAGAAAATCGTCACGTATAATAGACCACTAGTTAGCCAATAACACAACTTATTGTTATTTTACTCGATAAATAATACGGGTGGTTTCCAAATTAATCGCGAAATCGCTTCGGATCATTTAGTGGATGTTTGGTAGTGATTAAAATTAGATTTTTAGTCGATTGTGATAGAAGTTTTTGAAATGTGTGGTTGAAAAGTTGTGGGGCCCATGAAAGATATAGTTAATATTAATTGTTTAACTTTAACTTAGATTAATATATGATTTTAATCTAAAACAAGCAAGACCTTAATTTTATGTTATCGGATTATTTAGGTATTTGTCACTTAGTCATTCGGTCCATGCATTTTAGCGAAAATGACAAGATGCCTTACATGGTTGTCATGTTTTTAGTAGATGGCCAATGTACTATGAGATTGTCTGGGCCCTATTTTTCTTGACCAAAATTTATTTTGGAATAATATTTTGATGGAAAATATGTTGTTAAAAAATAATGAAAATTTTTGGATTTACGTGTAATATTATTTTATTGAAAAATTTGTGATTGAAAATAACAGAGAGAAAAATTGTATTTTAAAAATAATGGGAACCAAACAATGACTATAATTCAATCTCTAATTTAAAAGTGTATCCTTCTAATGCAACCTCGATTTTCTTGAATTTAAGAATGTCAAATCCTCTACCCACCTTTTGAACTTAATTATTTCGAATTTACCTCATAAGGAATGGTACCCACCAAGTACGATCCGTATGCCTTTCCTATTCATTATCGATGATATAGGTAAATGAAAAAATATCTAGAATCATATTTGGAGTCACTTTATATTTGAAGTAAGCACAAAATGTATGATTTATCTTTAATATAATTCCATCGATTTCCAAAATAAGTCAATACAATTTAATGCTTATTTTTAAGCAAAAGTTTCCCCAAAGTAATTCCACCAAACGCAACGAAAATGAGAGTGAACTTTGAAATAATTTTTTTTGAAGAAGACAAAAATCNTTTCTTGAATTTAAGAATGTCAAATCCTCTACCCACCTTTTGAACTTAATTATTTCGAATTTACCTCATAAGGAATGGTACCCACCAAGTACGATCCGTATGCCTTTCCTATTCATTATCGATGATATAGGTAAATGAAAAAATATCTAGAATCATATTTGGAGTCACTTTATATTTGAAGTAAGCACAAAATGTATGATTTATCTTTAATATAATTCCATCGATTTCCAAAATAAGTCAATACAATTTAATGCTTATTTTTAAGCAAAAGTTTCCCCAAAGTAATTCCACCAAACGCAACGAAAATGAGAGTGAACTTTGAAATAATTTTTTTTGAAGAAGACAAAAATCCGAATGTGACAAGAAATATGAAAATCTTCCTAAGAGCTCACCTAACTTGTATCATTGTTTCACCCGACTCCAATTTATTTCACGTAATAATTCAATTTACGATCTTCTTTTCTTGTAATCGTGATCAACACTAATAATCAGTATCGTTTAACTCTAAAATGCATCGTCTTGCACATGTACGACATTCAATAAACATAACAAACTCTAAATTTATTAAGAATAATCCCATAATTTAATTTTTGTAATTTTAATGAAATGAAAATAAAATCATCGTTGGACTAATGCGAAGCACAAATATCGTCAGCATGAGCTAACGTAAAGAGTCAAAGCCCCCTCTTACCAAAGGCTCTTTGCCCTTTCCCTCTATAAACATTTCTCTCTCTATATCTATGCACACTGATACATACATCGATACGTACACAAACGGACATATATTTATAATTCGCTTAATTTCGATTCGCCCTCTCAATTTTAATCCTTGGATTTCTCTAATTTCGATTTGAATCCCAATTCCTCTTTTTCATTTCTCAATTGTCTCTCTCTAATTGTTAATTTAAGCTTTCCTCCGAAAAACCCTAACTTTCCCTTTTTTTTTGCTCCAAAGCTCTTTTCTTGAACTCTAGACTGAATATTTGACACCTGAACTTCGCAATCACAACTCATTGTCTGTACAGATTGGGTAAATCTTGTTCTTTAATTCAGGTATGGTGTGATTGTTTGTGGAATAATCAACTCACTTTGTAATTAATCTTTATTTTGATTTGATTAAGGTGATTTTCGAGTTTTATTGTAGTTTAAATAAATTTGGGTGTTAGGGGTTTATGGGATTCATTTGATTGAGCTTTTGTTTGTTTAATTCACTGACGAAATGCAGATTTTAGAGGACATGAAAAAAGAAAAGAAAAGAAAGAAAGATTTGCCCTTTGGATTCTTCTTTTGATCATTTTAAATGAGATGATATTTTGAAGTAATTAATGTTCTTGTTTCCTGGCAATCTATAATTTAGGACAGTTTTTTTGGGTTTTGCATGTTGGTCTCAGTTAGAAAGAAGGACTTCTGCCATGTAGTTATAGTTAAATGTGAACTCAATGGAAATGATTAAAATGTGAATTCATTTTAAAAAGTGAAAATAATTTTGACCTTTTTTTTTTGGGGCAATGATACAATATGGTATTGGTAACACGTATTGTCAGTTGGGGAAAAGATTCCATTCTTATGATAAGAATGAAACGGTGCATTTAATCTTTATTATATGATCATGGAATATTAAGGTTGTCATTGTCCATGCAGTGAGGAATGTGGTTTTGTAATTTTATGCAGTAATGGAGCTAGTATTATGTTTACAATTAATGCTTGTTGAAAAGAATGTTCCGTTCACATTTTTTGAAAGAAAAGATACCTAAAATCAAATTATCCTTGGGATTCTGTATGTTTATTTATGACTCTTTAATTTGGTGTGATCAGGATGATAATGAAGATCTTATAAATCAGTAGTATGGCTTCTGTTTTTATTTTTCCCTTTTGTTTGAATTTGTTTCCAATTGAAGCTTTATTTTTGAGAATGCAGTAATTTGACTTTTATTTCTTTTGTGCTGCTTGAATTTGTCGCCAATTTAAGTTTAATTCTCAATGAGTGTATGGTAATGAAAGAAGTCTATAGTATTAATAATTCATCATCACATGCTTTTTCACTGTTCTTCAGTCTAAAATGTCCATCTCTACGGTATACTATTATTTTGAAGTCTATACATAATTATTGTATCAAATTCGGTTGTAGAAACATGAGCTTTCTTAAGTTTTTTGTTATGCTCGGGATGCTAGCACCGACTTGTATAAGTTAACAGTATTTTTTACATCCACTATATGACATGATTTACAAGTACTTGTGACCAATTATTTATATAGTTTAAACATGGTCTATGATTGCGATGACTCATGGGCAATGTTCTTATTACTCTTAGATATACTAAATTTTGTCACCATTTGCTGCCGGTTGCTTTGGGTTGTGGCAATTTCTAACAAAACTATCACAACAGATTGACTTGCATATATTTTATCGTTTCTCGATGCTGGAGGCAGCATGCAGATAATAGTTCGGAGAGATGCAAAGGAATCATGCTGGCAGCTGCAATAGTGCAGTTAATAATGGTTCAATTGGTGGGATACCTGCAAGGGATACATCCCGGGCTGAGTCATCTGCTGTTCCGCCACCACCCAACTTCTCTCTAAACTCGAGGTAGCGAGTCTAATATTCTTATCATACACCATGGTTCTTTTTACATGCATGTGCAAATGCTGTTGTGTTTGTAGTGGGTTCACAATGTACCACATTCGTCGAACAATTGTCACTTTGTTTGGTTTGGCCTCGGAGTTTTAATAGTTATATTGATGTCACCAAGATTTCTTCATTGTGTTATGATATGTGTCTACTCAAGTATTAAAATAGTGCTAGTTCTTAAATTCGAGCTAGCCATTGTTTAAATTCAGATTTTTAGTAGATTTTGATAAAAGTTGATGGAATGTTTGGTTAAAAAGTTGTGGATCCCATGAAATGTGTGGTTAACATGTATTGTTGACTTTGACTTAGATTTTAATTAGCTTTTTCAGTGGAATCAAATAGGGGCTTAGTTTGATTTTATTTTTAAACATTTCCCTTTGTCTTCATATTAAAAACTTTCCCTTTCTTCCTCAAAAACAATTTTACCATGAGAAAGGCAACGCTTTAACAGGATGAGATTCATGTGGCTTATAACCATATTCGGAGCATATGAAATCAGACCTGGAAGTCTTTTACAAGAGTGTTTATATTTTTAGGTATCAGGACGTTGCCACTTATTAAATTTGATGTCGAAGTGGGCAATACAAAATGACCACAAAAAGTAGAAAAGAAAACCAAGAGGTTGAATCTTCATTTGCGTTGCGATTTCTCATGACCAGTGATCCTACTTGTAGGTGTCTGAAAGGTTCTTTTTGGTTCAATTATAGGTAATATTCATTTCCAACTCTCTGTCCGTCTGTCTGGCACTCTCTTTTATAGCCAAACAGACATGAGCACGTGTATATGATCAACACAGCCACACCAAAATCTCTAAGTGCCGCCTATTCTCTTGATACTTTAACCACCACCATGACACCCCTAGCTGCCAGCAAGATTTTTCCAAACCCATCAACAACTCATATTCAAAGATCACTACCTTAACTCAAATGTAGTTATTAATTCACCTTAGTGCAGTGAGCTTGTAGGATACCTTTGTGTCCAAAATATTTGTGGATGATGTTAACTTACTACATTCTTGTTATAAGTTAGGAAACTAGTTAATTATTGTTACTTTTTACAGCAATGATTTACCTAATAAATGCATTTTATATTTCCAATAATTAAGGTTGACAATTAGAATACCTTTTGCTATGGATGTTGTTTTTCTGAATTATGATGATAATTATATACGTAATCTGTGATAATGAACGATATACTAGCCATATTTTGTGCATGCTTGTGCACTTTTGTTTTCTCATTGCAAGGATATTTTTGTTTATTCTGAAAAGTGTCTGATTTTCACTACTTCTCAGTTTCTGTCTCATTCCCTTTTTCTGTCTCTCTCCCCTCCCCCTTCTCTCTTGCACCTATTGGTTTCTCCCCCTTTCCCACTAGGTACTAGGTGTAAAGTCTTAACTAGACTCTTTTCGTTATTTCACCCTTAAGCAGTGTGTTAATCTCATTCTTGCAGGCGGTCATCACAACTGACAACATACAAGTTGAGGTGTGATAGAGAATCATTGAATTCCCGGTAATTGATGTTAACCTATAGTTTTTATATTTTATTAACAAACTGCCGAGTTTCCTTTGCAATCTTTTAGAAGAGGTCAGTCAAACAACAGTTTTGTATTTCCCCTTTTTAATTATTTTTCTCTACTATAACTATTGGGACAAAGATTGAAAAGCCTAAATTCTTGTAGATTGGTATCATTTGATCGTAATATTGCTTTTATCTCACCTTTAATTGGTAATACTCATTTCCAGATTTGGGCCACCTGACTTTCACCCACAGACTTCAAATTGTCCTGAAGAGAGATTTACCGGGGAATATGTGCAATCTGGTTACAGGGAGATGGTTGAAGGGCTCGAGGTAGTCTAATAGGAATCTGATCATTTTTTGTGTAATATATATATATTATTTTCAATACTTCTAGTTATAAAATATTTCATTTCCATATTGAAATCAGGAAGCTAGAGAGATTTATTTATCACAAGTTCAGGCTTTCACAAAACCCGTCATTGCCAATTGCAAAGAGGTGTGTGATATATACGAATTGGATGGGATTTTTTTATACTCGTCTTAAGTTGCAATGACTTGCAAGTTGTCTTTAGCTTGTGGAAAATATGCTCCCATTATATGGCTGTTGACTCAAATCTCTTTTCCAGGCAATTAAAAAACGTCATAGAGCCATCAATGAGTCTCGTGCTCAAAAGCGCAAGGTGTTTCATTTCTTCCACTTTCCATTTCATATGAGGAATATCATTTATGTTTCTTACATCTTATTTTCCAGAATTGTAAATGGAGCAGTATTTCCTACAACCCAACATGCATTTATTATCATCTTGATATTGCTAAACCAGCTAGATGGAAATTGAGTTTGATTGAATATTATTAATGTGCAGGCTGGTCAAGTTTATGGAGTTCCCCTTTCTGATACACTGTTAACCAAGCCTGGTATCTTCCCTGAACAAAGACCTTGTGGGGAAGACTCCAGAAAGAAATGGCTTGAGGTTTGTTTTCTCTTTTTGTTAAGCTTAGTGAATTTGCTGTAAGACTTGGCAACGTTATTTGTTTATTAGATGATCAAGCATGTTCCACTTATTTGTTACATGTATGTGAATATACAATGCAATTTAACAAGGAACATTCATTTAATATTGTAGATGTTCTTTTTGTTAAAAGATCCAGGAAACTTGAAAGAAGACTTGTGCGTTTCTTTGGATTTTCTAACTTTAATGCGAACTGAAGGAGACATACTATCTTTGATTAGACGTGGAATTTTTTTTTTCTTTTTTGTTTGATTTATATTGGCTACCAAATGAAGATTGGCTTGATAAGTCTTAGTTGGGAAGCCATAGATTTTTCACTAAAACCCAGTACCTGTTGGACCTAACATTTTACGAAATGAGCTAAAAAGTCTCACTAATTATTGAAAGGAGTATGAAAATGTAATTCGCAGCTTCACATTGATATGCAAAACACATGGCCTGTGGCATTTGATGTTTTTTTATAGTCAGATTGTGGAATGTGCCAGCATAATGAGAAAACCTCGTATTGGAGAGATTGGAGAAGGATTCTTAGATGCAAGAAAAGTCGATGAAGACAACCCTGACGGACATGGCTACTTGGGGATATAGTTAGAAGTTTTAATGGATGAAAGTTCTTTATGTTTATGGGTTAGACAGACAGTTTCCCTAATTGAACCAGGAAAGAGATGTGCCGAGCAACCCGATGGACATCTCTCCCTGAATTTTCTTAAAAGAATAAGATAAAAATGACAAATCCTTTCCATATCGGTTTGCGTGATACTCTGATTTTCCGGCATGCAGACCTCATTTGATGTGTTACCCATGGGTTGAGGTGAACTTAGATCTTAGAAGTACTTAATACCTGTCCCACCCTCAAATGGGGAAATGAAATTTGACATGTATGGAGATACTTTTATATATAGTTCTTTTCCCCTGTATCAGATTACTATGACACATTTGTGCTTCTATTCAGGGTTTATCACAACAACATAAAAGATTACGTTCATTGGCCGACCATGCTCCACATGGTTACCGGAGGAAATCTCTTTTCGAAGTTCTAATCAGAAACAATGTTCCATTATTGAGAGCAACATGGTTTATCAAAGTAACCTATCTTAATCAGGTATAGATTTGTTTTCAAGAAAACAATCACAACGCTTTTCTCAACTGTTGGCTATTCTCAATATTTAGTGGATTATGGTTTTATCATGCAGGTTCGCCCAGGCTATTCCAGCTTGTTGTCAGGGGTGCACGACAAAACTCAGTTTTCGAGGTCAGAGCTGTGGACAAAAGATATTATTGATTACTTGCAGTATCTCTTGGATGAATTTGTTACAAGAAACAATTCTCGTTCAAGTTTTCATCCTCATGACCGCTCATCGCAAATGGTTTATGCTGGTTCAATGCTGCAAAAAGGTGATCAATTTTCAGCTGTCACTGATGGCAGGGAGCCTTCTCCGTACTTCAAGTGGTGGTATGTGGTGCGGATTATTCAGTGGCAACATGCTGAAGGATTGCTTACTCCTTCTCTCATTATTGATTGGTTTCTTAATCAACTGCAGGTATTGCTGTTTTATTCCTTTCCTGTATTTCGATTTCTTAGATATAACAGAAACATTGCTACCTAGAATTTGTTTTCATACGACATGTTTTTTCTTTTGGGTTTTAACATTTGAAATCATGTTCCAGGAAAAAGAATTGCTCAGTTTTCTGCAGTTGCTATTGCCCATCATATATGGTTTTATAGAAACTGTTGTATTATCTCAGACCTATGTGCGCACTCTGGTGGGAATAGCTGTTCGTTTCATCAGAGAACCTTCCCCTGGTGGTTCTGATCTTGTTGATAATTCTCGGCGGGCTTATACCACTACTGCTCTTGTTGAAATGCTTCAATATTTAATTCAGGTCGTACCTGATACTTTTGTTGCTTTAGATTGTTTTCCTCTGCCAACATGTGTGGTGACTCATGTGGTAAATGATGGGAGTTCTTTTTCCAAAATATCTGAGGATGTAAGGAAGAGGAAGGGTGGTCCATTAGAAGTTACTGGTATTCTTAGAGATAAAGTACATGAAATTCAAATTGAGTCGTTAGCCATTGATCGTGCTGTTTCATCGATCCAAAAGCGTGCCGAGACTCTTGCAAGAGCAGCCAAACCTGATCATCCCGGTCATAATGTAGCTAAAGCCTCTCAGGTATTGGATAAAGTTCTTGTGCATGGAGATATTAGAGTTGCTTACCAATTACTCTATGAATACCTTTGGGATGGAGCTGTTGCTGAATGTTGGATTGCTGAAGTGAGCCCTGGTTTGCGTTCATCTCTTAAGCATATTGGCAGAGTGACTGCATCATTAATTTGCTCCACTTTTTTCATTTGTGAGTGGGCAGCTTGTGATTTTAGAGATTTCCGTACTGTGCGTCCGCATGGCATGCAGTTTACTGGTAGAAAAGACTTTTCTCAGATATACATAGCAATACGGCTTTTAAAACAGAAGATGAGTGATATGCAAAATTTGAGTAGTTTAGAAGGGGAACATAAAGATTCTTCAGATACTTATGAAAGCCCAAGCCCTTTGCATGATATTATTGTGTGCTGGATTGATCAACATGAAGTGCATTATGGAGAAGGTTTCAAGCGCCTTCAGCTTCTAGTGAGAGAATTTGTACGAGCTGGCATTTTTCATCCCCAGGTGTATGTGAGACAGCTGATAGTTAGTGGGATCATGGATGGGCATGGGTCTGTGGTTGACCTGGAGAAGTGGAAGAGGCACCACAGAATCTTGAAGCAGTTGCCTGGTCCATACATTTTTGATCTTATGGAAGAAGCACAAATTATTGAACCAGCAGTAGTTACAGAGGTGATGAATGTTTACTCAAATGAACGCCGGCTAGTGCTTCGTGGTCTCCTGGATTCCAGAAGTTCTGGTAGAAAAAGTTCAAATCAGAAATTAAAGCGTCCTCTCCGTTCTGGAGGTGGAAGTTTGGATCAGTGGTCTTTTCATTCAACGTCCAAACATGTTGATGCTGATATTGAGATTGAGGAACTAAAGGCTTCAATAACTGTCCTGCTGCAACTTCCAAGTTATATACTGCCAGTGGATACTGGACTTGATGAGTCACAAGGGAGTGCTAAGATGTCTAGTGGGGCAGATAACTGGGCAGATTTGAGTGAAGAAACACCTGGATGTAAAGAATGCAGAAGAGTGAAGAGACAAAGATTAAGTGAAGAACGGAGCTTAGACCCAAAGCTAATTCCAATAGATGAAGAAGAAACGTGGTGGGTAAGAAAGGGGATGAAATACATGGAATCTTTTAAGGGAGATCCACCTCCTAAGCCAGCCAAGCAGGGGGCAAGGGGTAGGCAAAAAACTGTACAAAAGACTCAAAGCCTTGCACAATTAGCTGCTGCCAGGATTGAGGGTAGCCAGGGAGCATCAACAAGCCATGTATGTGAAAGTAGGATAGGCTGCCCACATCATAGGACTGGGTTCGAAGATGCTACTAAATCAATGGATGGGATCAGGACTTCACATTCTGTAAATATTATTTCAATTGGAAAACTTATAAAACAGATGCAGAATGGTGAGAAGAGGACAGTATCTGTATGGTTGATAGCTGTTGTAAAGCAGCTTGTTGAAGAGGCTGAAAAGACTACAGCCAAGGTTGGCCAATATGGTAGGCCTCTCCCAGCTGTTGATGATCAGAGCTCTGTTCATTGGAAGCTTGGTGAAGATGAACTGTCATCAATTTTGTATTTGATGGATGTTTGTAATGAATTGATTCCAGCAATCAAGTTTCTTCTCTGGTTGTTGCCAAAGGTCCCTAGCAGCCCCGGTTTTAGCTTCCATGGTGGTAGGAATATTCTAATGCTTTCCAGGAATGCAGAGAACCATTCGTGCGAAGTAGGGGAGGCATTTCTTTTATCATCTATCCGGAGGTGCACCCTCAATCTGCATCTTCTTTGACTGTTGCTAGTCTCATTTGAGTCCATTGAGTGAATTGCATACCCTCTCTCTGTGTGCGCAAATTTTTTTCCTTCAATATTCGAGTCATAATTAATAAACTTTTTAGATGATAAACTGGATATTGCCTGAAAAGATCACTGATCAACAAAACTCTTCATGCCAAAATGAATCTGGTTCTACGTATTTAACCAAATCTTTAAGTTCAATTTCTTGAGCTGTTTTCTTTGTTGAAGGTGGCCGAGTTTTGAATGCACATTTTTTTTTTTTTTATAATCTTTAATAACACCTGGCTTTGCCTATATGCTTTTTAATCTAGATGTCCCCTTGACCACTATTAAAGTGATTTTAGACATATTTGTTATCCTATGATTTTACTCATTGGCTGAATGATCTTTAAGGATGTTAAGATAATTTAAGGGAAAGTATTTAAAGATTTTGACCTGAAGGTAAAGGTGTGTTTTGTATGGAGAGGAAGTGAAGAAAATGAGAATTTAGGGGAAAGTGGATAATAAATTTTTATTCCTGGTTTGAATTGCAAAGGAAGTAGATGAAAATAATGAAATATATTTCCTTCTGATTTCTCGACTTCCAATTAATATATTTGTGAGCCCATGTCACTTTCTATACTCTTTACCACTTTCTCTCTGTACCAAACATAATGTCAAAGCAGAGGGTGATTCTGGAACTACATTTTCGTTTCTGGCTTAGGGGTAGGGAGGAGCAGTTTTTCTAGAAGATGTATAAGGATAACTGTTGGGCTCCTACTTTGCCAGACTTGGTTGGATGGTGTGTCACTCGTTTCATCCGTTATAAGGATATATTTGGCTAAAACAATTCAGTAGCATTTCTTTGAGAACTCATGCTGTCATTTTGTTCATGTCCCTGAGGGACAGTACTGAGTCACCATGATTTCAGTTATTTTTCTGGGTTAGTCAATAATGATGAACAGTGCTTTTACAGTCTACAAGACTTTTCAAGACGTCAACTAATTACTATCAGATCTGCCTGCTCTTTTGATTACAAGTACAGTTGATGAGTCATCATACATCATGTTACTCATCTATTTATTGCTTTGGTCAGGTATGAAAATATAATTGTTGCAGCTGACCTTATTCCTGAAACCCTGTCTGCCTCAATGCATCGGACAGTCAGTGTCATGGCATCTAAACGCTGGGTTTCCAGTTCACCAGCCTTAGTTTATGCTCGTTACCTCTTGAAGAAGTATAGCAATGTGGCTAGTGTTATTGAATGGGAAAAGACTTTCAAGTCTACTTGTGATAAGAGACTTAGTTCTGAACTTGAATCTGGTAGATCTGTAGAAGGGGATTACGGCTTTCCCCTTGGAGCCCCAGCTGGAGTGGAGGATCTTGACGATTACTTCCGTCAAAAGATAAATGGAGTTAGAGTATCCAGAGTTGGTTTGAGCATGAAAGATATAGTGCAAAGACATGTTGATGAAGCTTTCAATTATTTTCATAGCAAAGACAAAAAGCTTTTTGGGTCAGGAATTAATAAAAATCATAGCTTGGAAAAGCGTGATGATGGCTATCATATAGCTCAAAAAATAGTAATTGGATTGATGGAATGCATGAGACAAACTGGCGGTGCTGCTCAGGAAGGTGATCCTTCTTTGGTGTCTTCTGCTATTGCTGCAATTATTACTAATCTTGGACTTGTTATTGCGAAAATTCCTGATTTCACCACAGGCAACCAGTTAAATAGCCCATCCCCTTCTGGCCCATTGCAATTTGCTCGGCGCTTTTTACGCATTCATATCAATTGCCTATTCATATTAAAGGAAGCACTTGGAGAGCGTCACAGCCGTGTCTTTGAGGTCGCTCTTGCAACGGAAGCTTCATCTGCTCTTACGCAAGCTTCTGCCCCAGGAAAGGCTTCACGTAGTCAGTTTCACATGTCTGCTGATTCTCATGATTCTAATGCAAATTTACAGAATGATATTTTAAACCATTCCACCAAACCAGTTATTGGAAGGCCTGCAAAAATAACAGCAGCTGTTGCTGCACTTGTGATTGGAGCAATTCTTCAGGGAGTTGCTAGCCTGGAGAGAATGGTCACTCTCTTTAAATTGAAGGAAGGGCTTGATCTAGTTCAGTTTGCAAGGAGTTTGAAATCTGCCGCAAATGGAAATGCACGTTCATTGGGGGTTTTAAAGGTGGATAATTTAATTGAAGTTTCTGTGACCTGGTTTAGGGTGCTTGTGGGAAATTGCAGGACAATCTCCGATGGATTCATTGTGGATCTCCTAGGTGAAGCTTCAATTGTAGCTCTATATAGAATGCAGCGATCACTATCTTTGAATTTGGTTTTTCCTCCTGCTTATTCCATATTTGCTTTTGTGATATGGAGGCCCTTCATTATTAATGCTAGCAGTGGACAACGTGAAGACATCCATCAATTGTATCAATCCATGGCATTAGGCATTGGTGATGCCATAAAGCACCTACCTTTTCGTGAAATATGTCTTAGGGACACTCATGGCTTTTATGATATTGTAGCCGCAGATATTCTTGATTGTGAGTTTGCATCGATAGTAGAATCTGCCACTTCAAACACCAATTTGAAAGCCTCGGCATTTGTCCCTCTCCGTGCTAGACTATTTCTAGATGCCCTCATTGATTGTAGAATGCCACAGCCGATGTTCAAGCAGGACGATGGGAATCAGACATTTGGTCTTGGTGAGTCAAAAAGCCAACGTGCAGAGAATGTGAAAAAGCTTCTGGATAAGCTTGTACATGTTCTAGATACTTTGCAACCTGCTAGATTTCATTGGCAATGGGTTGAGCTTAGGCTTATCCTAAATGAACAGGCTATCATTGAAAAGATGGAGAACCTTGATACCTCCTTAATTGAGGCTATAAGATCTCTCTCGCCAAATCCTGATAATATTTCTGAGAATGAAAGCAACTTCATTCAGATTATTCTCACCAGGTTATTAGTCAGGCCTGATGCTGCTCCTTTGTTCTCTGAGGCAGTAAATCTCT
The DNA here is from genome assembly GCA_903798325.1 of Fraxinus xanthoxyloides. Classification (NCBI taxonomy): domain Eukaryota; kingdom Viridiplantae; phylum Streptophyta; class Magnoliopsida; order Lamiales; family Oleaceae; genus Fraxinus; species Fraxinus xanthoxyloides. The sequence continues at coordinate 13,152 of CAIGRL010105531.1, forward strand.
TGGGGAGGTCTCTTGAGGATTCAATGCTGTTACAAGCAAAATGGTTGCTCAGAGGGCAGGACGTACTTTATGGAAGGAAATCTATTCGGCAGAAGATTATGAATATTGCTGAGCCCAAAAAGCTGTCTCTGAAGGCCCAACACTGGAAGCCGTGGGGTTGGTGTCCTACCAGTACCAGTCCTTTTGCCAACAAGGGTGATAAATTGAAATCTGAAGCAGCTCCCCTCGAAGAAGGCGAGGTAGTTGATGAAGGAAGTGACTTTGACCATTCTCTGAAGGGATCTGGTCAAGTTATGGATGTTGAGGGCTTCATTGTCAGTCAGCAACATGTGACAGAGAGAGCTCTTATCGAACTAGTTCTTCCGTGTGTGGAACGTTGTTCCGATGAATCACGAAGTAATTTCGCAAGTGAAATGATCAAGCAGGTAAGTAATATTGAGCAGCAGATAAATGCAGTTACTCGTGGAGCTGGTAAGCCAGCTGAAGCACCTGCTTCTGGGATTGGAAGTCCTGCCAATAGAAGTAACAGTCGCAAGGGTGGGATAGGTAGCAGTCCTGGATTACCCAAACAATCAACTGTATCGACTGATACTGTGCCACCTTCTCCTGCAGCATTGCGAGCCTCCATCACTTTGCGTTTGCAGTTCCTACTGAGATTACTCCCTATTATTTGTGCAGACAGGTATCTTACTTTTGACTTTACATCTGTCTGCTTGTATGTTTTTCCGTTTCGGAGAACGTTATGTTAATAACTTGAAGCGATCTTAATTTTTCTCTGAATCCTTACTGATCCATCCTTGGTTCCGGTTGTGTAGCATGCCTGATATATACCATTTTCTGTATGTCTATATTCATTATTTCAAATATTTCCTTGATAATGTAATTTCTCCAAAGAAGAAGGATATGTAGATAATTTATAGTCATCTCTGATCTTGGTTTGGGTCTCTTTATTCACCTTGAGCTTTCCTTATATGGCATGGATATCTCTTGAATTCCCAAGGACTCCCTCCTATTGAGATCTGTTGACAGTTATGATGCGAATGAAATGTTCTATTCTAGTTTCTATGAAATGAATATAATCTGATCTTATAGAACCAAGCATATTGTTTCACGTATTGAAGTTTGCAGCTTGGGGTCACACCAGGTTTTGCACATAAACTATATCATGATTTACCATTTTAATTTTTCCGGCTTTATTGTAGATCTAATGTGTGCTTGATATTATTTGTTAGTCACTGGATTTTTTGTAGAAGGGTTCGAGAAAAATAGAGATTAGATTGCCTAATGGCTTGTAACTATATTATGCAATCTTCCATTTCATACTTTCCAGGGAGACTTCAGGCCGTAATATGAGATATACTCTTGCTTCGGTGATTTTTCGCCTCCTTGGAAGCGCTGTTGTGCATGAAGATGCCAATCACGTTTTTAATTCTACATTGACTCTATCGAAGAGAGAGATGGAGTCTCTTGTGGGGACTTCTACAGCTTCTGAAATTCCTTCCATGGGAAGTCTTTTTGATAGTCTCTTATCAGTTTTCCAAGCACTGCTGAGCAACTTTCAGCCAAGCTGGCTGAAGCTGAAAACCGATTCCAAATCCAAAGAATATGCTGTTTTTGATCGTGAAGTAGCAGAACGCTTTCAGGTCTGACATTGCCAAATCTTCAAATTGTTTTTCTGAGTGGGTTGGAAAATAATGTGGTAGAAGTCTACTGCTGTCTTTCCTACTCAATTTTTTGATAATTTTTTTTTACAATATGTTATAATTGATTTATACTTATTTGTAAATGTAAAAGTTATGGCACAGTATATCTGATTCATAATGTATTTGTGCAGAATGATTTGAACAGTATGGAATTGCCCGAGACAATTCGGTGGCGCATCCAAACGGCGATGCCGGTTCTTTTTCCCTCTCCCCGGTTGATGATTTCTTGCCAGCCTTCATCAGTATCACCTTCTGCCTTTGCTTCTCTTCAGCCCATCAATCCAATAACTGCATTGAACCCTATCAATTCGAATCTCCCTCCGAGGAGTCCACCTTTACCAGTTCGCACAAGCTCAAATGTGAAAACAACCAAGGCACTCCCCTTGCAGCATGAAATTGATGTGGAGATAGATCCATGGACCCTTTTGGAGGATGGAGCTGGGTCAGGTCAGCCTTCAGTTAACTCTGCTCTTGTTGGCAGCAGTGATCATGCTAATCTGAAGGCGTCCAGCTGGCTCAAGGGAGCCATAAGAGTGAGGAGGACAGATCTCATGTACATTGGTGCAGTAGACGAGGAAAATTGATTTATAACCAAACTTCATTTTTGAATTATTTTTGAGAAAGAGTTGAGACTCGCTGCAGAAATATTCGGCTCTGAAAGTACCTTGAGGGCTGGCCTTGTGGCAGGCAGCAAAGGATACTGCTGCAAGGTCCGTTCTTTACGCGGGGCCATGTGTTGATGTTGGTGAATACACTGTTTTCTTGGCTGCCTGTGCTATATGGGGTGTCCGGGCCTGCTCTTTCCTAACTGTTGATCAATCCCAGTTTCTGGACTCTGCAATTGGTGGGCGCAGTTCAGATTTCAGAGGTGGTTGTATAGATAGAGAGGTGTTTCCCTTCCAAAGAGCTGAGTAGAATATATATTTTTTCATGTTCAGCTTATATTCCATTACATCTTTAGAAACTGGAGTATTAGTTATGTCTTAAGTGTGAACTATAACCTTTCAGATTTTGATAAAAAATTTAGCAGATACTGATTAATGTAATGAAATGTATGGTTGAAAAGTGGGTAAAAGTTGTAAGTCCCATGATATTTGTTTTTAAAATTAATGTTGACTTTGACCTTAATTTTTGAACGAGTTTTTAAGCTATTACCTATTGAAAAAGGGCAGTTCATTCACTCGCTTTCGCATATTGCAATGTTTGTAAGAATAATGCAGAATTCCTTGTTGAACGACATAAATATACTACCTTGCTTCGAAAGTACAAAAAGATTGTGGATTCCAAAAAAGAATATGAATCTATTTTCTTTATTACGCGATGAATTAATTTCAAGACCTCAAATTGGAATTTTGGGCATCAAATATTTTGTAGCATCAGTCTAATCTTGCCTATTGATTAAACTGATTATGAATAAAAAAAAAATGGAAATCAGAGAAAAATTTCAGCCCTTTTCGCTGGTGCTGTTGACAAATTAACATTAACAAGCAAAAAGCCTGCTTTCTTGAAAATGGACGTCCAAGCATAGAGTGTCGAATCGTCAGATTAACCTTCACTAGATTATTAACATTAAACTATTAACATCAGATCTATCTCCAAAAGGGAAGTCTGATAATAAGTAACATTAACATCAAGTATTTAGCAGATGTTCTGAAACAAGTAACTTGCAATTTCTTTCGGACTCTCCCCCTCGGCATATCAGTTATTACAATCATCAGACGAATATTCCATTACATTTCAAGCGTAGACTTCTACTGTAAAGGGAGAGCATCGACCAAGTAATCAGGGTCAGAGGTTTCTTCGCCCTGAGGCCATGGCTCCTCCACAGTATAAGAATTAGAGGCAGTGTGTGGATGTGGATTCAAGAAAAAAGTTGGGCCATAATTTGGTGACCTCTAAGTAGTGGTCACATTCTTTGTTGAAGGAACAATCTGATGCTAATAAATGGTGCAGACAAGATTTTCAATGAAATCATAGTAGAAGTTAGAATTGAGGAGCCTTTTACCAGTGCTAAGTCCAATAACTGCAATAGTGGCCACCATCAGGCTTCCCTTCCCTGATCAAATTACAATGTTTATATCTAATAAATTGGATTCAATTGTTTTGGTTTCTCCTTTCTTGATAACTCGCTCTATTATTCTGCTTCATATTCATAAAAGCAAATCAAACGTGACCGAAAGAGAGAGAGGAGAGAAAAAAAAAAGAAAAAAAATTTGAAAACGCAGACAAGGAAAAACCGACGCTTAGACCGGAATCGTCATTTCTCTTGAACAAGGTGAGTTTTGAAAGTCATTATATGTTATTTTTACAAAAACATGGTTTAAATCATTGAATAAATAAAACATGTTTTGGAATTTTTGTTGATTATCTTTAAATAAATAGTTGTAAATCAATTATTAATTGGTGAAATGGTTGTATAGGAGGTTTGTGTGGATTTTGGGAGGCGGAGATTGCCGGAAATGGCGATCTCCGCCATTGCCGACGTGAAGCGTCTCTCCCAAATGCTCATCTGGCATCTAGGCTCGGACGGCCGAGATGCCAGACGAGCGTCGGCATGATGCCAGACGCCAGAGGGCCCAGATGCCAGATGAGCCAGATTGCACGGCCCAGTTATGATTTTTAAATTAAATATTAGATATTTAAAATAATTTCTAATTAATATTATTTATATTTATTAATTATATTAAATAAATATATATTTTATTTTATTATTTATTATTTGTCTTGAATTTTTAATTATTTATGTAATATTAAATTTAA
>CAIGRL010105549.1:0-10879 GCA_903798325.1 Fraxinus xanthoxyloides
CAATATTCTAATAAAGGGTCACGGGTTTGAAACCGGCACCTCTTGTGTATTCATATAGCTTCTAGCCAACTCAACTGCAAGGAATTAATGGAAATAAAGGAATTTACCAGATATATATATATTTAAAACAATTGTTTATTGTCCAAAGGACAAAAAACTGTTCCGGAGGATCCAGCACGGGCGGCCGTCGGGGCTCGCCGGTTGCTGGGTCCACCACTGGATGGATTATCATCCTACATAAAATTTATGTTGTTGGTTCTATAATTCAATTTCATCAACATGATTCATCGTCACGATTGTGTTTGACACCCATTTTGTAGAAAATTTTGTTTTGGAATAGTGATTGATGGAAGAATGTGTGGTTAAAAAGTAAGGAGAATTTTTGAGTTTGTGTGTAATATTATTTTATTGATAGAATGTGTGATTGAAATGAAGAAAGAGAAAAAGAATGAGAATGAAAAAAAAATAGATGCCAAACATGGGCCAAATAACATTACTCTTTTCATAAAATTGTATTGTAAGTCGAGTTGAAACTTCTTCAACCAAACGTATGAATTCGAAACAGGTGATTTCTGCATGGATAGACTTGTGTCCTCGAATTATAGAGATATCATCTATTTTTTTCAAGATAAATAGTGGAGATAACAATAAGTTACTATAGAAGATTTAAGTTTTGGAAATGCAAAAGAAAATTTCATTGATTCGTGTTGCAATTTGTTGCACGAGTTAGAAAGTGGCGTATAATCAAACAAACTAGTAGTATCCAAATCTGAAAAACGTNAAGAATGAGAATGAAAAAAAAATAGATGCCAAACATGGGCCAAATAACATTACTCTTTTCATAAAATTGTATTGTAAGTCGAGTTGAAACTTCTTCAACCAAACGTATGAATTCGAAACAGGTGATTTCTGCATGGATAGACTTGTGTCCTCGAATTATAGAGATATCATCTATTTTTTTCAAGATAAATAGTGGAGATAACAATAAGTTACTATAGAAGATTTAAGTTTTGGAAATGCAAAAGAAAATTTCATTGATTCGTGTTGCAATTTGTTGCACGAGTTAGAAAGTGGCATATAATCAAACAAACTAGAAGTATCCAAATCTGAAAAACGTAACGGTTGTAAGTTTATTAGATACTTTATTCCTATATCTAAATAAAACGGTAAGAGTTACAACCTACATTTCTAGGTAAAAAATAGATATTGAACACTCCGATGCGAAGCGAATCTCTCTCAAACTCATCAATGCTTAGCACCTGCCCTTAGCAAGCATAAAACTGACTCGAATCACCATAGCAAATAACCCATTAAGCATAAGACTGACTCGAATCGCCATAGCAAATAATCCATTGCACACTACCACCATACCGAAATGATCTTCGGCAACATTTGCAAAAGGATTTGATTTGGCAGGGTATGATTAGATTTCTGAAATCTGAGGACTTAATTTTCACGCGTGCTCCAATAAATGAGACGTCTTACTTACACACTCACTTGAATCTCATTCTTCGTGGGCACAAATCAAGTAAACAAATCAAGAATCCTCTGCTGGCAAATTACCGTCCAGAAAGAAACACAATAGATTCGGAGTGGATCCTTGGGATGAGATTAGCCAATTCTTCCTCAGACGTAACATTTGCATACTAGTTTCTGGAGGCGAATTCCTGCCGCGATACCAATATCCTTCACCATTTTTTACCTCAAAAGGGAATATATTGTCATCTATTGTAGAAATCGTATCTACAGAAGAGACTTCATGTTTTAACGGAGCTTTTGCTCAGTCCAAAATGATAGGAGCTTATAAAACACTACGCAATCATGGGGGAATCAAGAATTAACGAGGAATCACATTCAATGCATTCGGTCTTAAAAGATCAACTTAATAAAAAAGAGTAGCCTAATAATTATTGTTTACGTAATTAAGTGAAGAATTTCACTCATCCATGGCACTATAAGAAACATTTGAATATGTAAAAATAGAGGAAATAATAAGTGTAAAAAAAATAACAAGTTGAAAGAATGAAAGTGCAGAATGATTAGTATTTATCAAAAAGAAAAACTGATAACACTGCCAAAATTACTGTAAGCATTAAAATATTGAAATGATTTACTATTTCCCTCTTCCACTCCTATCAGTTCCTATTCCACTGGATACTATTTTAGCAGAGCATTAATGTTTTATACCAACTTCATCGTAACAGTGAAACAAATTCCGTCATTTCCTACGAAGATATGCTCATACACTACAATACCTGGATCGGCCTTTGTTTTACAGATGATAATAGAGATATTAACTTTTTTCAATTCCGAAGCCTAGCGTCTCCCAATAACACTCTATCACCTTAACCCGGTCAGCAATAGAAAGAAATTACTTTCTCCATCGTTTTGATAGTTCTCATATTCCTCTCCTTGATGGCTGCTCGTTTCTCAGTTACTAGTTAAAAGTGCTGCAGGAATAGAATAGAAATGTAAAAGTGTTAGTAAAAAGCAAAGGAAACAATATAGTTGGTCTTATATTCTGTAGATAAATGTTTGAGAAATGAAACGATCTTTCTTTTGGTATAAATCAGTTTATAGTTTACATCTTCGGTTGAAAGCACACCTAGAAGGTCCATTGACTCTACGTAGAAGCAGTGCTCGGAACATGGGACATGTTATCAGCAAATGAATCTGTTGCTCGGCAGGAAGATCCCTGAGGTACCCGTACAGCCGTGTCTTTTAACTGAAAAAAGAGATGAACCGCACAAAGCTTAGTGTCACTATTTCTTTAGTAGATTAACAATATTTATAGAGATCAGAACCAGTACTGTGGAAAAAAATGAAAAAGGTTGCCAAGAGGTAAATTAAATTCTACAAGAATCTATAGTAAGTGTTTCCGACCATGTAAAAGGATTGATATCAATCATCATCAAGGACAGATTTTCTCAGATATACCTTCACCACAACGCTAAGAAAGCAATAAGAAAAGGATTGCTAGCTAAGCATTCCAAATTCAATTTTAACAAACTTCTAACTGACCATACTAATATGACTGTCTCCGTCTAGACACAATGAGGGGTTTGGAGTACCCCTTACTGTACCGACATGAACGCACTCTGGTTCAGTGATTTCTAGTAACTCCGGTATATAGAGTTGCATTCAACACTTTCTTGGCAATTCTGCTATCATTTCAGGTGTTCTATGTATGTCCACTCATCTCACCAGTGGCCACATATTCTAATCATACATAGTTAATTTGTAATGCACATGAGAAGCACATGAATACTCAGATATAGGTGCTTATGTGAAGATAGTCATATATTGCCATGACTCTAGAAACTGAGACCACCTAATTACAGTATAGACCATTAGAATTAATATGTTTACATGCACCTAATAGTTTATAAATTATGTTTAGCAGGTGTTTATAAATGGTTTAATTATAAACAAATATGAGTGGTGGATAAATGGGTAGTACTTATGGGTCCAACAAAATGTGTGAATAATAAAAAGTAGTTTGATCAATTATAAACAGTTTATAACTATTAACAGAATATGAATGGACAAGTTCATACATCTATGGAGAAAGTTCTAGCTATTCAGTGGTTACATTTAACTTTCAGAAGACACTAATGTTAATATCACAATGTCTTCCAGAACAACATAATTCGCTTACCTGTCTCATGAGACACTTGATTACTTCTTTTGCAGCATTATTTTTCTCTGCTTCGTCCTGAACAAATTCAGTTGCCTCTTTTAATTGATCAGATGTTCTTTCAAGTTCAGCTGCTAGAAATTGAGACCTACGATTGAGAGCCTCCACCTACATGCCATTTCCAACAATAGATATTATTTAAGCCCGTTTTACCATTTCAAGTAAAGGAAAAATCATTAATTTATGTGGAAAGAGATCCTTCTAAATGAGTTTTGAAGTTAGCTATTGCACTTGTGTAGCAATGTTTGAAGATTTTTGAAATGCCAGCCTTAATATTCGATAGCCTAGAGGTCAAAATACAGTTAATACAAAAAGAAACATATTCAAATATTTCTTACTCAGGAAAAAGAATAAGCCTTTTTTCTGCACAAAAAGCGACATTAATGATGGTTTATCACTACACATAGTCAGGAGTCAATACACAAAGAACATATGTACCTACGAATAATGACTGTATTAGCTATTAGTTTTCTCCACTCCAGGTTTGACACTGACCATAAATTACAAGGATAGTTGAAGGGGAAAAAATCAAATTTGTGATCTTAAGTACAATAATCAGAGTCCTCGAATGTCTCCAGTTTTGATATAATTTCACATTCTGGATCAGCCCTCTTTGAATTGAACAGAAGATATTTATCAGAAACTGGTGGAATGAGGTGCAAGGGAAATTTGTCATGATTTCTTCAGTTCCTTCACACAGACAAGAATATGCAGGCAATTCTCGAAGACAATGAAGCAATGAACAAGTAGAAGAGCATTAATTGAACATACAGAGAAACTGATGGAAAATTTTGGTTGCCATATATATTTACCTGCTCTCTCAGAACTGAGAATTCTTCATCGAGTTTTTCATTTTTTTGATCTGAATCATCAATAACTTCTTCTGAAGGAACACTAGCAAATGACGATGCAAGAGAAATAGAATGATATGGACTTGAATTTGAAGAGAGGGGAGAAGATGATATAGAGTGCCTTGCTGAACCTGGGAGTGAAGCATTTATTGTCTCGGAGTAGTCATAGATAGATGTTGATGGACTTGATGCATGAGACCCGTTCCACTCAAAACTTCTAGAGTGAAAGTAAGAATTATGATTACTGCTTGAGTATAGCTTCTGGTTCTTCTTAGAAAGTCCACTATCAGACCATCTAAATGAATCAAATGATGAGAGTCTAGAAAGTAGGCCGCGTGGTTTAGCTTTGGAGGACTCTTTCTCCTTAATTTTACCAAGATCCCCGCACACATTTCCACTACTGGCCTTGGGAGGTCGAGAGCTCAAATCCAACCCCTTATTCAGTTTTCGAAAACAATCTTCACAAACGCGATATGGTTTCGTTCTACTTGGAGCCAAAGAAGCCTTGAACGATTTCTTATTGCTACATGCGCTACAAAACACAAGCCCACAGTTGTAGCAATTATGACGTTTCCTTCTGAAATTAAATGGATTGTGGCAACCAGAACAAATTGAGCGATCAGCTACACACATCCGTTTGTGAAGACAAATTGCTGCCGTGAAATTGTTTCCACAAAATACTCTCTTCACTAGTTTGTCTTTCAGAGCTTCTACAAGAGTAGGAGTATTCCTGTCAGCATTGTCCCCATGCCCTAACTGACCATTTCTTCCTTTTCCCCAAGTGAAAACTTCAGATTTTGAGGTCAGGGCAACTACATGATGAGAGCCGCATGAAATTTCTTCAATGAAGCTACTTTTTATTTTACCTTCGATACGCAAGGGTAATGTACTGGCACTTCCTGGACTCCCGAGTTGACCACAATCAGCACTCCCCATGGCGTATATCTGTCCACAGGTTGTAAGACCAACAGTGATGCTATGTCCACAGGCTACTTGACGGAAGTTTGTATCAGTTGACACAGAAACACAGCATGGAACAAATCTAGATAGTTTGTCCCCATGTCCAAGCTGGCCTTCATCTCCATTTCCCCAGGTGAACAGCTTTCTAGTTGAAGAGAAATTGGAACTTGATGATTCATAAGGAACCTCTATGATAGCAGCAGTATGCCAAAATCCACAAGATACATTGATAACCCTTAGTCCTTTTAAAGTTTCAACTTCCATTGGAACATTTGTGCTACAACGATCTCCATGACCTAGGGCACCAAAAGTTCCATCTCCAAAGGTAAACAACTCACCCCCTGAGGCAATAGCAGCCGAATGCCAAGGTCCACAAGATATGGACGTTACATGGATACCCTCCATCTGACCCCTTACTTTTTTGGGAGTCCAGTGACTAACTTCAGTGCCATGCCCCAGAAGGCCAAAGTTATGGATGCCATCCCCCCATGTATATAGATCTCCAGAAAGTGTCACAGCACAAGTATGATATTCTCCGCATGCTATTGATACAATGTTCAGTCCACTAAGAGTGTTGATGAGCTTTGGAGTAGACACATCAGCTTCTACTCCATGCCCTAGGCGCCCCCCTGAGCCCACTCCCCAGCTAAAAGTTTCCCCTTGTCTTGTGATTAACACAGCGTGTTCATTGCCACAATCAATATTTTGAGCATCAGGTACCAAAGTAGATTCCAGAACCCTTGGCAAAAGGGCATCCTTTCTAGGAAAAACTGATCCTCCAATTCTATGAACACTTCCACCAAGCAATCCATCCTCAGTTCCTTCTCCCCAAATGAAGATATCACTAGAAGTAACATTATCTTCAAGAGAGGATTCCACGCTACATGAAGTACTTATGGCACTGGAGAAACTGACTGAAGAAGTATCTGTGGATATCTTCCCGTAAAGATCACCTACATTCTCTTGTGGTTGTGGACTATGAGAACTGGTGACAAACTCTCTCTGCGTAGAGCATTGACCAGCTTCATTATACAGTAAAAAGTCAGAAAAAACTCCGCCAAGTCTTTTTTGAGGGGGTCTCTCAAACGGGATAGGAACTATCTGACGGTGTAGTCTGTCCTGCAAAAACCATACAAAGAGAATTATATATCACAAGCCTTTATGAGATCAGGCCAATAGAAAGAGTACCATTAGCCAAAAGAGCAAGTGAATAGGCCATAACTGTTCCATAAATAGGAAAAGATAAGACCTCATTCTTTGTATCACAGCTGCTACTTGACAAAATGGATTCAGAATTCCTTTCTGTAAGTGTACTTGAATTATCTGATGACGTGCTATCAATTCCAGTTCCAGTTCTCCATTTTTGAAAGTTACCCTGTGAAGTCAGTGCCTTCAGGGCAACAAACCAGATCTCTGCTTCATTCTTGTCTTTGCATATCTGCTGAAATTAATCAGCATCAGCAGATGCATTTTAGAAAGAGTTTGTCTCCTATTTCTCCTATTCTTTTCTTTGCTGATTATTTTTTTCCTATTCATTCATGTTTATTCAATTATCAATCTATTGTGCAGCAGCAGTCATTTGTTTATTCTGGTTTAACATTGAAGTTGTAGAGGATGTTTTCTGATGATTTGGAGCGAACAATTTGAGGTTGTAGTTCAATCGTTAACATCAAGCTAAAGTGTTTTACCAGAACTAATGTCAACTAAACCTGCTAACAGAGTTAATAAACCCAGTAAAAGCATGGGCACAAGTGTATCTCAAGCCTTCCACAGATTACACTTAGCCTGTTTTCTTTATCAAAGTGAACAATTTACAATTCTTTGCTAACTAATTTTATTTTTTTCAAATTCATAAACGATGAGTTATAAAATCTCCACGGTAGATCCCACTTCATATTTTATCGACAAGCTCAATATTATTCGATGAAAAATGATCAAGCAGATAAAAATCTAGTCTTTTATAAGGGAAAAAATAAGTTGAAATGACCAGAGACACAGGCCAAGTATCAAAGCATCTGGGAGAAACCTTTTGTAATTACTCTATTATAGCACCGATTTGGTTTTCCAATATGTATAAAAAAATTCTACTAGATTCCATAAGCAGATGATATATTAGTTAAGTGCTTATACATTTGAACATTTTTCGGAACAAGTCTCTTCCCCATTATTTTTCCAGCAGATTCAGTACAATTGATGTGCGCACCAAGTTAGAAAGATGTGTGTCCAATAATTTGGGTTCACATCTCCAGTGCTCTGAATCTTGGCATCGCATTTTAATTCTCTTGCCACTTTATCGACTTCTTTTTCTTTGCAAAAACTCTCATTAAACTATATAGCTCTTTCTCACTTTAATCACACATTAGTCATTAGTCTAACAGAATCAAATGAACTTTCACAATTTTGTCTTTTAGCTCTGACTATTGTTACTTTTAGCTTCTCAAGAAAATTCTCGGCTGCATGGCAATACTAGTGCAGATCTCATCAACATTCAAAAAAAGGTACTGCACTATTGGACTGGGTCCAACATAATGTTTATATCCTAAACATTTTCTAAACTAGTAATTTATTTATTTATTTATTTTTTTGCTGTGTTCTAAACTGCCTTTCACTTCTTGTCTTGAACCAAAGTAAAAGAATGAGTAGAGCTTTACATACCACATCTAAGGAACCTTTGCCATAGATAAGAGAAAATGACTGATATTCCTTCTCAGGTTGCGGATACCTCTGAAATGTTGCCTGTAAAACCTTGTATGTTAACGTACATAATTTTTTTTTGGGTTAATAATATCAACAGAAGCTTATTGTAATGAAATCGCATACTGGTGATACAGTTCTCATTACATTTATAGAAAATTATACTTGAATTTTATGAGCGAAGAATAAAGGTAAGAAGACGTAACCAAGTTGAACATTTAAATCCTAATCCATCTCAATAGACTTGGTGAATATTATTGTATCACATGGATGTCTTTACAATGATCAAGTATATGGATGTCCTTATCTATGTAAGATACAGATTACAGATACATGCATGTATGGGCATACATGCATGCATACACAATTCATTTATATACTCATATGTACAGTGACAGTGTCATGCATATTCACGTGCATAGAAAATGGACACGACAAGAATCAGGAGAAGATAATAGCTATAACTTCACACTATGAATTTGTTCCTTGAATCTTGCAAAGTAATGTACGAAGTACCATTTAATTCCCTAATAAATGTTGGTACAAAATAATCTATGAATATACAGTCAAATACACAAGAGATCAAATGGGTGGCAGAGAAAGCAACATAATTATGGAATAGAAACTTTGGTATATGAGGAAGAGAAGAAATACCAAATAGAAGCAATGCCAAATACGTTTGGGTCAACAAGATGGGGAATCTATGGGGGAAAAAGGTAAATTTAATGATGTGGTTTTGAAGGAAGGAAAGAAATCGGGATATGAACAAATAGAAATATTATATTGTAGAGGTCGCTAGTTGCAATTTAAACATAGTGAAGGGTTTATTAGAAGATCCTAGAGTAGAACTAATAAGGAAACAAAGTGATGGAACGAGAAGGTTCAGATGGCAGGTAAGAAGAAAAAAAGAATGATATAGAAACGTATCAAAATATAAATTGCGGAGACTTATGAAAAGTGTAAGTTAGCTAACCTTGGAGAAGACAAGAAGGTGAACCATGAGTCCCATGTGGACACAATATGAGAATTTGAAAAGTTATCTTAGAATAAAGAATGGGAGGAAGCTTTTAACAAGATAGCTTGACAAAGGAGAAGGGAAGAAGATTATTAAACCAAATCAAGTGCTATGACGTTCGGACTCCGGAATGGTATCGGGTACGAATACGTATTCAAGTATCGGATATTTTATTTTCTAAAAAGTAGGATGCGGGGACATGATTAAAAAGAGTTCAAATTTCGGACACGGGGTACGTGGATACATCTTTGAAACTTTAATTTTTTCCGAAAAAATCACATGTAAAAAGTTAAATAATAATTAAATGGCAAATTATATATTGTTATTTATAATGAATGGCAATTTTCTTCCCATAAATTTACAAGCAAATCTTTTCATTTGTTGTAGATGCGATTGCATTTTATATATTATAATTTATAATAAGATCAATTAATTTGGCGGCCCGTTTAAAAATGGTCGAATGAGATGATTTTACATGCCTGTTTATAAACACTTAAAAAAACTATCTACAAGTGGTCATCAATTTCATAGGAATAAATATTTTTTTAAAGTGCAAATTACACCACATGAGACATTTTAATAAAATATTCATTAATTACATCGAAATATTTTTAATCTCACAAGTACGGCAATATTAAAGTAAAATTGATATATTAATAAAAAACACATCGCTCCTAAATTACCTAATTACAAAAGCCCATTTTATGCTACCAAACAGTCCTCAAATCATTCCCCCACCCAAGATATTGCTAAAAAAATCCCAATTTTTGTTTCCCGTACATATTAAGGCTCACCCAAAACTTAAGGCAAGTGGATAAAAGAAGAGCCCAAAACTAAAAAAACCTAATTTTTAAAAAAAAGGGCCATAGTCCAAAAAACCCTTTCTCCTTCCCTAATCCCTTTCAGATTCATGGCTTCTGTACTTTGCAACAATAATGGCGGCATCCAAGAAAATGGAGAAACCATTTTATGTAATGAAAGGCATAAGGTGGAGTTGAGTTCAGTCAAACTCAATTATAGATAGTAATATTATTGTAGGAGCATGCATGAAACGAGGGTGTGCCGAAGGAGTAGGCTTGGGATGGATTCTCGTTCTGGGTGATATAGGGTGGATTGTATTTGTGACATGGGCTATAGCTTTCGGGCAAAGTGGTGGCAATACCCTACATCAGTCAATATCAAAGCTGGGAGTCCGTGTTCGAGTCGATGTTGGAGCATTCCCATGGAGTGGGGTTGATAATGCAAGAGCATGTTTGAAATGTGGGTGGACCTGATGGACTGGGCTTGGAATGGATTCTCAGGATTGATTATGGATGATATAGAGTGGCTTGCAACTGTACCATGAGCTATAGCTTTTAGGGCAAAGTAGTGATAATAACCTACATCGAATATCAACTATATTAGAAGAATTAGGGGTTCGAAAGTCTAGGAGGCTGTAGAAAGGATGAAGATGGGAACAATGGAATTGAAGTATGGAACTGTGTGTAATGTGGATACTTATGGTTGACAAAATTGTTTTATCGTAAAGAGCAACAGAGGTCGAATGAATGGTGGAACAGGTTTAGGCCACCTATTTATAAGAATCAAAGAGAGATTAAATTTTTTTACGAAATTAACAAGCTCATATAGTAGTAATATGACATTATGGGAGAGGGTGACCAG
>CAIGRL010105634.1:0-15113 GCA_903798325.1 Fraxinus xanthoxyloides
ACGCTACCCTAATTGAAGTGTCCATACTACAGAGGTGAATATTGATCAAAATACCAAGTCCCCTCAAGCTAAAAGCTTTTCTTAAGAATGAAAATGCGATATTGAAATTGCTTTGAGCTATCTTAAGAAAGTACAGATGCGATACAAAACGTATGCCGGTCAAAAATGCCTTTTCCTAGAATTCAGCTTGAAAAATCTAATGATAATTAAATTTCCCAATTAGAAATCATAAGCCTCGAGAGGAAAGATCTCATATTGATGCCAAACTATATTGGACTATTACCCTTCATGAAGCTGATTGAGAAAGTCACATACAGAGTAGACGTCCCTTCATGGTGCAAAACCCACACAATGTTCTCAATGTCAGTGTACTTTAATTATATTTTACAGATAAGGACAATACATCCAGATTTAAGCTAAAGAGACCTGAGTTCAAAGTGTAGAAAGCAGGGAAAAACGTTGTTGAAACTATTCTTGACCACTGAGTTATCAGGGTTTCCAAGAAAGACCATTGAGAGTACTTGATGAAATGAAGAGGATGTAACATTGAGGAGAATACTTGGAAAAGAATTAAAGACCTTGCCACTAATTAATCATACATTGAAGGTACCGAGGACTTCATCAAATAAAATGGGAGAATGTTAAGGACCACAGTTATGATTAGCCCCTTGAATACTCACAACTGTAGTTTGCTCAAATTTGGCCTCACTTTGTAAGCCCCTGTTTGGTGAGGATTAAAGTAAGATTTTAAGTAGATTTTGATTAAAGATGATGAAATGTGTGTTTGAAAAGTTGGGGGCCCCACAAAATATTTGATTAAAATTGATAGTCGACTTTGATTTAAATTTAAACCTTGCTATTTGTAAAAATTTATTATGAATCCTCAACTTTTAAATGTCCATTTCTGTCACTTAAGTTTTTCTTAAGCTATTATAAGAAGCAGTTGGTATTCGAAATCGAGTGTCAAGCTTTCTGGTGTTCGTTCCTTGCACCAACAAACCATTTTCAATGCATTCAAGTCCTCAGTTGAAAAGCTTTCTTAGCGACCCGAGAATATGCGAAATGTACTACTCCCGCACAGTGCTTTATTATGTGCTATAAGGAAAGGCGCCTAGTCATACATTAGACACACGGATTAAATTCATTAAAATTCTTCAATTATATTATTCCTTTAGTTTTATACTCATTATTATTTTTTCTTGTTAGAAATTTTTTAAATAAGAGTACATATTTGTTATATTATAATTATTTTAAGTTAAAATTGTATATTACTGCTTCCAAAAAAAGAAAAATAACTACGGTAGAGTGTCCAGTAAGTGTCAATATCCAACACGACATGACACATGTCGAGCGGACACAACACCCTAGTTTAAGTATCTATGAAACACAGCCTATATGCAAATCATTATATGTTAAGAACAAATAAACTTACTTGTTAACAGATGCACCATCTTTTGGTGCATTCATTTCAGAGAATCTGTTCCGTATCATTACTTCCCCTCTAGCGCAGGCCGCTGCAGCTCTTACTTCTTCTTCGGAGAGGCCCTAACGTCCAAAGAAAGAGATTAATGACAATATTAAAAGACGAGGCTAATGCATAACAAATGTAATGACTTTCACTGGAGCACCAACTACACGAAACCAAAGATGGAAGAAGGTAAAAGAAAAATAGTGGATTGCTAAATGGATATCTCCAGCCCAGTGTCTCCCCTTATTCTTCGCCTTAATCATTACCATCCATGAATTAACATTTTAATACCAATATTTACTTTATAAAGCAATCACCATGACTCGACCACAAAAAGAAATAATCAAATTTTTGGAATTTCAGTGCTGTTATTTGCCAACATTCTAGGAGGAAAATACAACTAATATGACTTCAAATTGGCCAATGTTCAACAAGCATGTCAGTGTCAAGACTGATTTACCGTTACAAAAAAGAAAAATACGTAGAATGTTCACAAGGATTAACTATTTCAAAGCATCTTCAAGGTTCACGTCAAAGGAGTATTAGTATTACCCGAAAGTGGTTAGGGGCAAGAAATTTATTTTTTTTTTTTATAGGTAATCAAATAATTTTATTAATCAAAAAAAAATACACAAGAAGTGTATTATCAATTTAAACAAGAAAGAAAAGACATGAAGTTAGACAGCCCCTTATTAGGATTACTAGGTGCGGCTTTAAACCAACTATACAAAGTCAGATAAAAGAATTCTCTAAATTGCTCTGTAGTCCGTGTTTGGTTTTCAAAACAACGGTTGTTCCTCTCTCTCCACACACCATATAATGGATCCTGGTACAAGATTCCAAACAAATTTGCTATCCTTATTACGAAACTTTCTCCTCTATGCCCTCAACACGTCCTCAATACATCTAGGCAACACTCAATCTATATGTTGAGAAGCAAGAATATAATTCCACAGCCAACAGACACCGTCACAGTGAATGAACAAGTGGTCGTGTGTCTCCCCAACACTCCTACACATATAGCACCACTCGATTACATAGAAGCCTTTTTTTCGGAGGTCCATCGTTAATACATGTCCCCACAACCTTTCACAGTAAGAATGCCACCCGTGAAGGCAATTTACATTGTCACACCATCTTCCAGGGGAATGAACTCTCCACAGGTCCCAAGAGAGATCTAAAATAAGAGTGAACTGAAAAAACACCATTCCGTGCCACCTACCATCGGCTACGATCTTCCTCTCCAACTCGAATTTTCACATCATACAAATGGTTTAAAAACAATACATAATCATCTAATTCTCAATCCTGCAAACCCCTCTGAAAGGTAATATTCCAGCTATAACTCCCATTGTGGATGACTAATACATCCTTCACCATAGTAAATGACACCATAAAAATGCGATGCAAGGAAGGAAACCTCACCTTTAGCGGTATATCTCCACACCAACAGTCCTCTTAAAAGCTGATATTGTTATCATTCCCAACCACAAAAGTCAATCTATCCCAAAGGTTGCTCCAACCTCGTCGAATATAATTCCACAAGCTCACCCCATAGGAACCACGACCCTCACCCGAACACCAACCCCCCTCCATCACTCCATACTTTGCCCCAATGATTTCTCTCCAGAAGCTCTCCCTCTCCACTCCAAATCACCACAACCATTTACCCAATAATGCCTTATTAAACAAAGTAAGCATCCTCAATTCGAGGCCCCCCATCTTCATAGGAGAGCAAACTGCATCCCAATTAACCAAATGGAGTTTCCTCTCCTCTCCCAACCCTGCCCATAGAAATTCCCTTTAAATCCTCTCTAATCTATTTACCACGGCAATAGGAATCGGAAACAGTGACAAAAAATAAGTGGGGATACTCGAAAGAGTGGACTTAATGAGAGTAAGACGGTCTAAATTCGAAAGATACATACGCTTCCATCTCGCTAACCTCCTTTCCACCTTTTCCACAATAGAGTTCCAAATATTAATACTTGTAAACTACGCCCCTAAAGGGAGTCCTAGATATGACATAGGTAATTGCGCCACCCTACAATCCAAAATAACAACTAGTTCCTCCGCGTTAGTGACCTCCCCCACTGGAATAACTTCGAATTTCCCCAAATTTATCTTCGATCTAGACACCGCTTCGAAGCAAAGGAGTAACCCGCGTAAGTTCCTAAATTGCTCATCTGCGTCACATAAAATCAGTTTCATCTGCAATAACAAGAGGGATACCTGCAGTTGACCAATCGTAAAACCCTTTATCAAATTCTACCGCATCACTTTCTCGAGCATCCTACCGAAGCCCTCCATGATAATCACAAACAGTAATGGAGATAATGGATCCCCTTGCCTTAACCATATGCTACTCAGAAAATAACCCTCAGGGGTACCGTTGACCAGAACAGAGAACGACACAGTAGCTATACAGAACTGAATCCACTTGCACCACTTCTCCCCAAATCCACATCGCCTAAGCATATACAGGAGGAGCCTCCAATTCACATGATCATAAGCTTTCTGAATATCAAGCTTGCAAAGCATCCCTGGGAACCCTTTAGCACAATCTTGAGTCAATGCATTGATTCGCTATAAGAACAGAATCCAAAATCTGACGACCCTTCAAAAAGGCATTTTGAAACTTAGACACCACTTTCCCAAGCACCTCCTTAAGTCTATTTGCCAAAACTTTTGCAATAATCTTGTACACTCCACTAGCAAGGCTAATAGGGCGAAAATCCTTAATATCAATCGTTCCTGGTTTCTTAGGGATCAACAAAATAAATATTGCATTAGAACTTCTCAAAAACCTACCACGCTCAAAAAAGTAAATGAAGACATCAATATTCTCATGTCACACCACCTCCCAACACGCCTTGTAAAAAGAGAATGAAAACCCGTCTGGCCCTGGAGCCTTATCATCATTCATACTAAACACCACCTCCTTAATTTCATCTTTCCCCAAATGGTCTCTCCAACCATCCAGCATCCTCCTCCGAGATAGTAGAAAACTACAATCCCTCCAACTTTGGCTTCCACTCAAACTGCTCCCAATATAGATTCTAGTAGAATCTCACCATATGGGTCACAATATCTTGTGGATCCTCATAAGTAACCTTATCTACTTTAAACACTGTAACAGAATTGTTGCGTCTATTAGAATTGGCGACCCTATGAATAAACTTAGTACATTTATCCCCCTCTTTCACATGACCCTAGATTTATGGCGCCAAGCAATCTCTTCCATCTCCACTAACCTCACAATTTCTTCCCTTAAAACACCACGTAGCTCCTTCTCCTCCCTATCCAACCCTCGACTCTCCTCAATCTTATCCAACTCCTGTATGTTGGAGAGACACTGGACCTTACGAAAACTCACATTTCCCACCACCTCCTCATTCCACCTTTTCAAATCCCTTTTTAATGCCCTCAACTTCTGATCCAACACATAACTGGGAGACCCCGAGAAATCATAAGCCCACCAAGTTTGTACACACTCCCCAAAGCCTTCCACTTTTAACCACATCTTCTCAAACCTAAAGGGCCTAATACCACTACCCCTAGTGTTCCCAGCTAATAAAATAGGGAAATGATCAGAATGCACCCTTCCCAATCTCCTCTGAATAGCAACCGGGTACTTAGCCTCCCACTCTCCGCTAACCAAGAATCGTTCTATACGAAATAGAACAGGTTGATCCCGATTAGAAGACCAAGTAAAATCTCCCCCAATCATTGGCATATCCACCAACAAGTTCTCCTTAATAAAATTCGAAAAATCCTCCATAGCCCCAGTAAGTCTCCCACCACTCGACCTTTCAGTGGGAAATCGAACCACATTAAATTCCCCCAATACACGTAGAGAGATTCCACCAAGACATCATACCAGTCAACTCATCCCACAAGCCCCTTCTACTTTCATCAGAATTAGGTCCATAGACGCCTATAAACATCCAATGAAATCCATCCCCAATATTTCTAAACGAGAGCGACAGTGAGTAAGTCCCTATACTAACATCCTCCATATCATACATTCTAGTGTCCTACGTGATTAGCATGCCTCTTGATGCCCCCGAAGACTCTAAAACTGATATCCAACATGTTGTCCCCTCATAAACTACTGACCACAACCCTCGAGACGAACTCCAATTTAGTTTCCTGAAAATAGACAAGATCCGCCCTCTATCCTCTAAACAAATTTCGAAGACCTAATCTTTTCCCCACCTCATTAAGCCCCCTCACATTCCAGCTAATAATTTTTGAGATCATTTTAACTCTCCGTCGTCCCTCCCCGACAATCCTTTCCTTGACTCACCCAACTTAGCATCATAATTTACTGACCGTTCGAGCTGCTTAAGTTCGTGGACACCCTTCCTTCTTGCCTTGCCTTGCCTTCTTGTGTGCTTATTTTATGCCCCCACTAGCCTCCAATTCCTCGAATAATTGCATGAGTCTACTTACGTATCAATCGCAAGACACGCCAACCAACTTACTGAACTCTTGAATTTTTTTGAATGACCTAATATGAAGGTTGGGGAACAGATTCAATCGCATTCCCCTCCACTGTTTCCTCTGCAAGACAACACTCCAAATGATCATTTGAACATCCCTCCAGTTCCCCTAGATGTACAACAACATTGTCAGTCCCCCCTTCTAGCCTCTTCTTACCCACAACACCAAAGCTTTTTCAGTCCCTAATTATTTTTCTTTTAGACTTAACATGCCTTCTATTATGTGTTCCCAACCATAACTGTCTCACGCACCGCCTTGTGCTCTTTCAAGACTTTCGAAGCTGAATTATTCGCCAAAGCAAGGACCATCTCTTGCTCTACTGATAGTAGTCCATCCGTCGACAAATTCGTGTTCGTCGCAACTAATGTAGCTGACTCCAGGTTCACCATTCTCATCATCCCTTCCTTAGACCAGGGGCCACTTTCCAATTTGCTGCTATCCCCGAAACTTTCTCATTTGTATCCAATTCCACCACTTCAGCCCCATCATCATTTCCGGAGTATATTGCTTCAATCCTCGCCTTATACTCACAATTAAGCTTAGTCCTTCCCTGCTTGCCTTTAAGGTGAGCTACAATCGGTGATAACTCCTTAGGAACCACACCCTCTATTTGTTTTCCATTAACTCGAGAGTCATCCATGCCAACCCCACACTCATGACAAAAAACTATTTTGGGGGATCGCCTCAGACTAGCCACCCACAAGCTTAATTCGTTCGACGTTTAGCTTTATCTTTAGCAACAAATGAATTAATAACAGCCTTAAAAACCCTCAAAAACAATGCCCATCCTTCACCATTCACACCTTCCGGCACCATCACAATTCCCATCCAACACCTACCTCCATACTGTGCTATCGTCAAGTACCTACCACGGCTGTTCGCACAACGTTGTGCCCAAAAAGCTCGTGAAGTCTCGTTAAACTTAGAGATAAAATCCTCCGATGTACTAGCCGCTCTCAACTTATCCACCATATTCATCATCCATAATGCACCAAACCTCCCCATATAGATAGCGGTCGGCATCCTCGAGCCCACTCTATTATCCTAACAGTACCTGATTCGTTAACAGACACCTCAAACTCCGTCTCAACTTTGAATCGTCGATTAAATGTCATACCATATGCATATGCCCGCTTTTTCCTCTGATTATGAAGAACCGGCACCTCAGATGACAAAATGGGTCTGCTGATGACACCTAGGATGACCCGTCGGAATTTCTGAATTTCCAGCGACACGCGCCGGCAAGGCTGTCGTCGGAGCGGCACGTGGTGGTCCATCCGGCGTCGGAATGGTGTGCACGTGAGGCCGGTCAGGCGCATCTGCCGGATTTGTGAACGGATTCTGATAGATCTGGGTTTGTGTCCCAGATTGATTCAAGCCATAGCCGGATGTTCCCGCTAGAGCCCAGGCCATCGCGCTGTAGGTCACTGCACCGGAGCGAGCGACAGCGCTAAGGTTCCTACCTAGGGCCGCCGCTTGTGATTGTGGGTAAATATGTGGCGTGGGGCCGGTAAGGTAAGGTTTTCCAGTCGATGGCTTCTTGCCGTCAACGGTGACGGACGGAATTGGTGGAGGGTGGCTGGGCAATTGGTGGTTGGGTAGTTTTGGATTTTAGGGGAACGGCCTCCATACGCGACCGAGTAGAGAGCAATTAGAACGCGAAAAAACCAATAGTATATGTAGTTTGATTTAATTTCCAGATACTGAAAAATATCATAGAGGATTAAAATTGAGGATTTTATTGTGGGAATATGTTGGGGGTAAGAAATTCATTCAATGAGATGTACATCTGAGGTGGTGAGAATGCCTAAAGATGCTTCTAGCACATATTAGGAGGCCCTTTTGCTTAGGACATTTACTATTTAGGAAATACATCCAGCGAAATATAAACAAAGAAGTTTTTTTCCCTTGTTATCAAGAAAACCTAGATCTTCTCTTTTTTTTGCAAATTGAGAGCGTAATACAATCTGGCTTTCTTACTCAATTAGCTTTACTAGTAATAGTAACTAATATCACACAAGATTTCCGACAAAAAATATATTTATACTGGTTCCTACTGACAAATTTATTAGAAATGCACTAAATGATCAACTCCTCCACAGCTAGATCATATTTCTCACCTTTCAAAAGGCATTCGAAAGCTTTGGCGTATGTTATATGGAGAGAGAGAGAGAGAGAGAGAGAGTACCTGTGCACGTGCAGCAACAGCTGCGGCATTGGAAGCCTCCACTACCTCCTGTTGATTTTTAGCAGCTGTTATTTTACTTCCCAGTTTGTGAAGATATTCTTCAGTTTGGGTTAAAAATGATGAAAGAACAGCATATCTTTCCGCAGCTTCCCCGGGTATATTAGTTTGTTGTTCCAGCAATATCTCCCTGTATCTCTCTACATCATTATTCTTCAATGCTTCCATCCTTTTATTACGATCATCATCCTTCCTCTTTGAGAACTCCCTCAAAATCCTTTCATGATACTTGTGGACCCCCCTATTCCGAGCAGTTCGAGCATCACGGATGGCCCAATGAGCCTCAAGAAGCTTCTTGCGCCACTGGAATATGGATTTCAGTTGCTTTTCTCTTGTTGCTCTCTGATTGGCCTGCGATTGTCTGTTCATCTCCTGTCGTTGACGCTCACATAGCCGAACAAATTTCCGATATGGTCTTTCAGGCATTGCCATTATTTCTAGTTGCTGTTGCTCGATCGCGTCCCTCAAGCGCGCCTGACGCTCTGTGAGCTGAAGTTTTTTTTATTCGATTTGTAGCCGTATGACAAGATCTGGTCTAATCCTCTTCCTCTCCAAGTTTATAGCTAATATTTTATCAATCTTCTCTATTTTTTCTGCCCTTTTCCTTTTCCAAATTTCTTCTTCCTCGAAAAGATCCTTAACATCGTATGACAGGGTTAAATTATTACTGTTATTCATCATAGATGATTCAAAAGTGTCGTGTTTCCTGGTGAAGACAGGGAAATCAAATAACGGCCCATGATACTTTCTTGTTGAACCTGCGTCCCTAGGCTGAGTCATGTTACCTGCTTGAACAGGTTTCTTAACTTGAATTGCATCAGAAAGAGCAGTATGTGTGGCCACTTCTTTACCCTTACACACAGATAAGTCAATCGTGACAGTCGTTTTTTGAATACCTGGTTCAACCTCCTGATCAGATTTCCCCAAACGTTCTACAGTTTGCTGCTCTTCTTTTCCAGGAGCAACCTCTATCCCCAGTTCCTTTATTGCAACTGGGATGCCTCGCACATTAACTGTTGAAACAGCTAGCTTATCACCCCCTGAAACTTCCTTCTTTGAATCATATAGTCCACCAGATGATGTTACAACCTGAAGCCCCTTCTCACTTGATTCCACATGCCGTGCATGCCCATCTAAATTTTCTCCAGCTGATCTATCCTTATTAACAGTTCCAGGAGGAGGAGATATTTGTTGGATCTGCAGCTCAAGTGGCAGTGGAGCAACAGCTTGGAGCAACTCGTGTGGCAGAGTTCCATCTCCTTTCTGAAGTAGGCCAAAGAAGAAATGGGTTGTGAAAGCAGAAATGTTTTTTCAGAAAATTACCAGAAAGAAAGGTAACAAAAACTACTGTTGAATACTTGGAACAAGGCAATCAGAAGATTGAAAATTTGAAAATATTTAGGCAAGACGAGCAAACCTTCAGCCTCCTAAATGCAAGTATTTGTGCTTTAAGAACATGAAGTTGCTGCTTTGTAAAGCCAATATGCTGCTGGCACATCTGAGGTCCACCCTGATATGTAGATGAATTTACAACACCCCCATCATTAGACAAAGTAGCACAGTGCGAAGGAGATCGATTAAGTTGCCCCGCATGCTGCACTTGAAGAACTTCCAGGCCAGACACAGAATTTTTTGCAGGCAAAGAAATGTCCACTCCCTGACTCAAATTTACAGATGACTGAATTGGATTTGCAGGGGGCCTTGGGTTGCCAAGAAGAGTGGTATGTCTAGGGGGTAGCTGGTTATCTCTACCATGCACAGAAAACTGTTGTACAGGATTATTACCAGAACTGTTAACGATACTTGCATTCGAGGTTACACCACGAGGATCACTACCATCTGTCTGCCTAGCATTAGAATAGCCAAATTTCCCTGAGACATCACCTGAGGAATTCCCACGAGCAGAACTTTCATTTGCAACTTTGGTTGTTGGAACCTGCTGTTTTGGCATAGATGCAGACTGTGTACCAGCATTGTTTTCATTTGCTTTTTGTTGAGCAGCCATCTGGGCCTGCATGAGCGGAATAAGCTGTGCCATCATATTTGCACTTGCAGGATTTGACAGGTCAATATTCCGCTCAAGTGCCAAAGCCTGCATGGCCTGCACCTGCACAGAAATCGGGTTGTTTGTCATATTCATGATATTTTGCTGGGATTGTGGCCCACGCTGCATAGATGCTGCTGGGACTACTTGACCAAGTAACGTTGGTTGGTTGTCAGGCTTTGGTTCAGTTCTCTGACCAGATATGGGCTGCTTAACATTATCTGCTTTCTCAACCTGGCCAGACTTCTCAGATGATATCTTGGAGGAGAATGGCTGGGAATGATTAGCTGCATGGAGAGACATGAGCTCTTGCATTTTTATATTAGCCATCCGTATATCTTGATCTTTCCCAAGAGCACCAAACATCCCCGGTTTCATTTGGTGATGAGATTGCAATCCTACTGTTGGTTTCTGTTGGGCGGCCTGGAAAGCATATTGCAGGTAAGCCTGTTGAATGGGATTCAACATTTGTTGCTCAAAGCCTTGACCCCTATTGAGAGCCTGGTCTGGAATGTTAAGAGAAACATGGTGTTGGCCCGAATCAGTGGACTTCCTAGACTGTTGAGGTATCTGTATGGACCCAGATGCTGAAGCAAAATTGGCCCCTCCATGGATATTGCCAGCTTGGTGAGCTAAAAGAGCCTCTTTTCCCTCAGATCTCCTCAAAAACTCTTGTTGCAATGGCTGCAAGTGGCATTCAGAAAGAGAGGAGTAAGGACTAAATATATGCCGCTATTTTCATCATAAAAATCAAAATTCCATAAATTGCAATTCAAGAAAATTACCAGAGAATATTCTGTCCTAGTATCCAATCAGTTCTTAAAAAGAACTAATACAAATGAGTTCAGTAAATTAGTTTCAGTAATGTTTCCAACTTGTACAGATAAAGGAGAAAATAGTATCGAGACATGTACAGACAGAAAGCATATTCGAATCAATCATCTACAGGTGGCATAAAATCTTAAAAGCTAGGTCTCTAAACTTAGATATAGCCAATTAGTTCCTAGAGCACATAAAGTGATCAAGTTATAAACAAATAATGCTGGAACATGAAGACACACATTATTATGGCCAAAGACAGCTTGAACAACAAACAGAACCCAAATTCTACGCCTTTATTTGCATGAATTCTCAGCAGCCACTATTGCTCCTTGAAGTACACTGTTACCCCATTTAACCTTTTTTTTAATCAAAACATGAACACAAGTTTAAACTAACTCCAATAGTGAGAACGTTTGATCAGTTAGACTTGAACTGTAACAGTATTATACATTCAGTGGATACTAATTACAGTGAATGAAATATTCAAATGTCTACTCAACTGACAAAAAACTAGGAATTCGGACTGAGCTATCTTCTAAATTAAAAGGTTCAAGACCCCATTGACACATGAGTGTTGGAGAAGATATAGAAACAGTAAAC
This sequence comes from Fraxinus xanthoxyloides, assembly GCA_903798325.1. Taxonomy (NCBI): domain Eukaryota; kingdom Viridiplantae; phylum Streptophyta; class Magnoliopsida; order Lamiales; family Oleaceae; genus Fraxinus; species Fraxinus xanthoxyloides. Next base: position 11,686 of record CAIGRL010105634.1, read on the forward strand.
ACTATGTGGCTTGACATTGATGAAAATGACTTAGTGGAAGAAAATTAGTTTTGCAGAATGAATTTAGACATAACTGGTATCTAACAGACACATGTTATTAATCTTCTCATACCTGCAACAGCTGCACAAGGTTAATAGATAAGGGCTTAAACCAACCATGGTCATAGCTAGAAATTAAAATATCGTAGCAGTTAAAAGCAGAAGGAAAAACTTCGGTGAAATACAAATAATACTTTAGTGAGAATGTTTGAAATGCAATCAGACAGAGCACATGCAAGACATCATTAGGGGGGCTTCGGCATGTGGTGCAATTGCTTATCCCCTTTCGCATTTCAGGGACAAATTAATACACGTCCAGATGCTCTTAATTCAATATTAAAGCTTCATCTGCTTTACATTGTTTCATATGTAATGTGTCCTTAACGCGCTTATTCCCCAGGTGTCTAACTTTAGGAACTTGTCAAATGAATTGATAGACCTCCAATTAGATTCACTTATCCAAGGAGAGAAAAAGGGAAAGAGACAACCAATGGTGGGGCAGCATAGCAGGAGATTAAGTACAATTTTAGTTAGTTAGCAGGGGTATATTGGAGAATAGAGTGAGAGAGGTAATATTATTATGATAAATGTGAGAAGAGGGGCACAGAGGAGCATTCCATTTTTCACATGTTTAGTTAGGGGGAGAGATCTCGGCCTCTCAAATTGCTCCGGACTTGTTCGTTCACATTCTGTTTGTTTTCCATTGAATTCATATTCAATAACAAGTGTTTACAGTTTACAGCATATACATCCTTCCATATTACAATATCATATCCTAATTACTATTTCAAATCACTCCTATTGTCTAACATAACATTGTTCAATTGATCCAGTAGCTGTAACAGTAACAGCAGCAGCAGGGATCCTATCATGAGTTCTCAAACATGACAAGTTTCAAGACATCATATAAGGAACAGTTTGGAAGGAAGAATGATGTGTGGGACATAAAATCACAATGGCTATCCGTGTAAATCTAATACACAAAGTCCGACAAAGACAGTTGTCAGGAAGTTGCAATATCTTTAAAATTAAAACAGCAGAAGGAATTATCCATGAGAAGGTTCTAAGATACTGAATACCTCTCCATATTCCAATATTATATCCTTGAGCACAATCATCTTTGAAGCTCAACATGTATGACACACACACACTTGACGTAGCACTTTGCAACCGCAAGCTTGTACATACAAATGATAAAGCAATCAGCTCCAGTCAAATGTCTGACCAGAAGGTACAAAATAATGATGTACTGAGGACAGGTGGTGGCTGGACAGTTTGACAAATGACCAAGTGTTTTTCAACCTTCCCCAAGGTAATAACAGCTCAGATACAATATTCCAGAGCTATCAACAATCTTTAACTCCTAAAGCACTAAATTTTACTTGAATGCAAGCGTGCTAACATCAACAGAAATGTCCCCATCACTCAACAACTGCCAATGCTCAGAAGTAGATGCATGCATGCATAAAAAACATAAAAAAGAAATGATAAGTCCCATACATGAAAACACAAAATCTTGAGCTATAGTTGCATATTCAATGCTTTTTCGTCATAGATCAATTTGTGCATACCTAGTTTTAGTTCTAGATAAAACTACACTTCTCAATGTTCTCAGTTTTCAAAGAAAAAAAGCAAACTATCTGAAAGGCTCAATTCTCACAGGTACCTATATGTAATAGACAATACAACTCTGAGCAGACCCCAAGCAAAAACCTAGCTAAGTCCAAATTCCTAACATAATCAATTATAAAGCTCAGAACCACCCCAATTGGCTAATATACAAGCTATTTTTTAAAAGGGGGATTGTGTTTTTTAATACGGAAACTAAGATGAAACATATATAATTGTAAAGGCAATTTGCAAATAAAGAAAGAAATCTCAAATTTCCTTCAAATACATTCGCTAATCAGCTAATTTCATGTAAATAAAAAAGTTCTATGGATCAAGGAAAAAACATGAAGTGCGTGAAACACACACTCATTCATATCAAACCTAACCTGTCTTTGCTGTTGCTGTTTCTGTTGCTGTTGCTGTTGCAGTTGCAGTTGCTGCTGCTGCTGCTGCTGCTGCTGCTGCCGATCAAATGCTAGGTGCGGAGCCGACACAGATGAGGAGGAAGAGGACGGCGAAGCGGAGGCAGATGCCACCATGTTCCGCCCATGCCCTCCTCCCCCACCTCCTTGCTGCCCCCCAGCCCCGGACTGCATGCAAGAAACTCAACCTCCAAAAAATCCCAAAAAAACACCCACCTCAAAATTCATCAACACTTGAATTCCCAAAAAATCAAAACCATTGAATCCGGATCGGTATTCACTCCGTCGTCATGTCCCACAAATATATGAGTTACACATTTTCTCCACATACGTATCTGATTGTTAAAAACTTCTATTTTTGGCAAAATGAAAAACCGAAAATTGTGGATGAGAAAAGGTGGAATTTTGGTGTGATAATCTGAGACAGAGACAGAGACAGATCGATCTACGGCCGGCGAATCCCCGAATTTGACGGAAGTTTCTCTCACTAAAATTTCTTCCTACGTAGATTTGGCAAACTTTTTGTTTTTTTTTTTGGGGGCCATACGTTAAATAGGCTGATTGGTATAGTTTAAAATTCAATTAAAATTAAAAATATAATCGTTATTGGCTCCATCCATCTAATAAAAGTCAACAATAACGACTATATTTTCGATTTTAATCTCTACCAAACACCTTCTAGATATAGATGGTATAGTAATTATACGACGTCGGATTGAGGTGTCTAACTATGGTCAATTAGCACAAGTTTGGAAAATTTTGGGATACGGTTGTCCTTGGAAAGTTGATATTTACGAAATTGCCTCCATTTATTGAGATCAAATGGACGACTACGATTTTTTCGTGGAGGCCACGAGCAACTCTTATTTGTCAAACGTGGCATTGGCTGTTGACGTGTGCTTTATATAGGTGAATTAAAGTATCTAAATATGCGTATACTTGCGATTTTTTGTTTTAGCATTTTAATAATTGTTGAATTAACTCTATTAATGTTATGTATTATCTATCTTGTTCGTCTTTTATTGATACTAGTTTTAACCCGTTCATTGCACGGGGGGTGTTCTTTTGGAGGTGATGTTAGCGTTTTAAATAGATTGAAGGTAGTAAAGTAATTTAAATGAAAAACATTACAAATTATAAAATTTCTTCAAAGTTGTAAGTTTCAAAACAAATGATAGGTATGTACAAGGAGGATGCAAAGGAAGAGGACATCTTCAGGGAATTTCTTGGTCCATAAATCTGAAGATTTTGCACCATTTTTTATAGGAATACATAGGCATACCAAGGGAGCTTGAAAGTATCTTTCCACCATCCATGTTTAGAGTAGTTGATGACAATTCTATCCAACTAGACAAT
>CAIGRL010105641.1:0-12324 GCA_903798325.1 Fraxinus xanthoxyloides
ATAATTTTATTTATACAATTATACAGGTCAAATCGGAACAAACCGCGACCCGTGACCCGCATGGGCTCGACCAGGATGAGTCAGCGGGCGGGCCTGAGTTGTAATCCAAAATTTGTGAGTCGATCCGGAACCCGTAGCGGACAGGCTTTTTTCACGCGATCCATTACCGGGCTCATATGTTGGCGGGACTATCCGGCCCGGACCACCTGGATTGACACATCTAAATCCACGTAAGTAAAGCGTGTTTGCAAAACGCGATTTAGGTTGGCAATTTTCAACATCTTATCACTGGAATTCACAAATTCTGACAATGAGGTTGACGATAAAACATTGAGAATCACAACCTAAATGACATTTTGCAAAAAATACTTTGCTTACGTGAATGTCTTATATGGTCACGTACAAAATCTGTTTGATACGTCGAAAGATTATATTTGACTATTACTTTCTCAGATCTTACAATAAAAAAATTGAGTTCGTCAAATTAATTCTCATTATTCTTAAATGATATAACACAATAATAAAATCCGTGTAGATTTTGGACGACCATCTTTGTATACCATGTAATAACAACGTTGATGCCACATGTGAGATTCAGACGAGTGGCAAGAAGTGAGAAGTAAAGTATCTTGTAACCAAATTGAGATTAGTACGGAAAGATTCTGTATGAGCATTTATCGGACAAAAAAATTGGGTTGCCATCTTTGTAACCATTGTACGGAACGAATTCTGTATGAGCAATTATATCTATCACAGGAAAAACCAAATGTAGAATTCAGTCAATTCACATTCATATATAGACAATGAAACGAAGGTTTGTTTTTCTTTTATGTAAATAATAATGTAATATAATTGAGCTATTAATTGTTATTCGTGGGACATGTTTATTAAGTAGAGAACAATAATATTATTTCAAATAAAATTAAAATACTGCTATGTGTATTATTCAATAATGAATGTATTACAGTTAAAGATCATTTTCTCGATGTTGCCAAAGTCTACTCGTATGGTCTTGCAAAATCTTGATTTTAAGTGAATTAAATTTGAAAAAATAAAAGGAAATAAATATGTTCACGTACACAAATGAGGAAGGTTAGAAATAGAGATATAGGTGTATAATAGTCATTCAAAAACAAATTCATTTATAACACTCGCATTGAATGTCTATATACTCAATAACTATCTTGTTAAAAATCTTGTTTGAGACAAATTAAGGAAAAAAAAAGTATGATTAATTGTAAAAGAATTTGAAGTATCAAGATGTTGCCTCAATAAAATCTTATCAAGAAAGTTCATGGGACATTACCTAGAGGAATGAAAGAGTGCAAATATTCTCTCTCATGAACATCCACATCTTGCATGTCAATGCCACCATTCTAGTAAAATATTTTCATTTCGTCTTGTTACAACCTCAAATTAGTATATTATCCATATAAAATATTCATCTATCACTGGTTGATCATATTCAGCACAATGATTCAATACAATTACATCTGAAAACAAATATTGTTGTTACTTTCTTTACGAGTCTTGTATATTGTAACACATGATACTGAAATCATTGAGCTGTGAGGATAAATGTAGATTGTTGACATTCATGACTATAATATTTACAACACTCGTTAGATATTCATCATACAAATAATATGTATGTTAAGACCTTCTTATAAAAAAATATGTGAAAAATCTTTGGTATATTCAACGAGTTTATAGTCTTGATCGATAAGTGCAGGTAATATTCGAAATGTCATCATGATGGAGTAAATCATTGCAATTGTTGATTTTCAACAAGAAATAACTAATAAATACAAATCGTCAATTCACATGATTACATAATCGTGCATTATATTGCTAGCCACTCCTACTCATTGAAGGGTTTGAACACATTTTTGTACCTAATTATAATATATTCCATCACCATTTTGCGACTCTTCATAAGGAAAAGGAATTAAAAAGAAAATATTTTGCTCCCATTTGGGTAAACTAAAAAATGATTAAAATTTAAATCAAAATCAATAATTAATTTTAAACCTCTGATACATAATACAAATTTTTAATAATATATTCTATCAAATTTTTTATCAAAATTTATTAAAAATTTATTATTTTAGTACAAAAGCTTTATCGAGCTGTTAAAGACTCAACACTTACGGTGCAAGAATTAAAAGTTCGTTTATCGAGGAGGAATACGAAGTTTCATTTTCAAGTGTGTACTTCAAGTCCTCTCCCTCAAAATCTCTCCATAATTCATGAAAATTCAAAATCCAAGCTGCAAAAACATCCAAGAAAACAGATCATTCTTAACACTCAAATGGGCCTGCTGAATTTCCTCAAATTTACTCTCTTATGCATTGATTTTCTTGCCTGGTAAAATCTGACACTTCCCTTTTTACCTTAATTTGAAGTGAAGATGCTGGATCTGTATGGAAAAAACCCAGTTTTTCATGCCGTGTTTTGATCTTTGAGTACCGATCCCTTTATTTCTTTTTCTTTTTCTATTTTTACTTTAATGTGTTTGTATACATTTGTACGATGTAAAGTATGTCCGTACGTATGCATGTATTTTCTATGTATACTTATATCTTCTCGCCCAAATATTACTTGCAGGCCTGTATTTGCTCTGGGCTATCCTCTGTAAGCTCCATCTTTTGCGTGTGTATTTTTCTCTACGGTATTTTTTATGATGAAATTTATGATTTCTTGATTGTTTCAGATGTGCTTCAATCCGAGCCATTGAAACTGGCTCCAAATATCACATGAGAAAATTGGTCATCTATTGGACCCTTTTTTCTCTCATTTCTCTGTTCGAACTTGCTTTCATCAAACTCATTGAGTGGTATGTTTGTGTTGCTATAATTTTCTTGTCCATTGTAGACTCTTGTTCAATATTGCATACCAAATACACACTGGAGGCAACACGATACAATTTCCTTGTGTTATTTCAGGATACCACTATGGTCTTATATAAAATTCATAGCCATATGTTGGTTAGTTGTGCCTCGGTTTGATGGTGCTTGCTATGTTTACCAAAGGCTTGTGAATCCTTGCTCGTCTGTGAATCTACGAGCTTTAGTCAGTAAGCTTTGCGGACCAAACGAGGAGCAAAGCCTTACGACAGAAACTCTCGTGGCAGTGACAGAGAGATACATTAAAGAGAATGGTTCCGAAGCCTTTGCAAACCTTATGAAGAGCAAGGTCTTCAACACGTTATATGTTCGGCTATGCGGGGCTTAAAGTTTGTTAATTTCGGGCTATGTTATGTTTATTGAATTTTCTAAGTAACATATTCATGCTATGTCTTTTTGTTTATGGGAACATAATAGAACTGTTTATAATTTAAGTTGGTGAAAATAAGTTAAACTTGTTTTCGTAGTTCCTTGTTCATTCCCTAATGATCCATCTGTTTCTTTCTAAAATCAGCTTAAAGAACCTGATAACGTTCAGAAAGATATCGAACAGCTAGAATCAAGAGATAAAATTGATGCTGATACTATAGAACAGGTAAGATTAAACACTCCTCCCCCGACCGTGTCTTTATAATGCCTCATCGTGTTGGTTTTTTGAACTTGAACTCCTTAAAGTGCCATTTATTATATTCTCAATCTAGCCAAAGTGCAAAGAACCCGAGGTTGCTCAGAAAGACATTAAAGCGTTGGAACCAACAGAGAAAATGGCATCAACTACAGAGGAACAGGTTAGATTCCTTGTCATGTACATTTTTTGTTTTGCAATGTTGAATTGTTGTGATTCTATGATTGCATACCGATTGATTAAGCAATGACTGTATTATCTTGTCTAGTTTCACAAAGAAACGACAGTTTTAAGAACGCATGGTCGTTAATATCTCTTAACCTGATAACGTTCAGAAAGATATGGAACACCTAGAATCAAGAGATAAAATTGATGCAGATACTACAGAACAGGTAAGATTAAACACTCCTCCCCCGGCCGTGTCTTTATAATGCCTCATCGTGTTGGTTTTTTGAACTTGAACTCCTTAAAGTGCCATTTATTATATTCTCAATCTGGCCAAAGTGCAAAGAACCCGAGGTTCCTCAGAAAGACATTAACACGTTGGAACCAACAGAGAAAATGGCATCAACTACAGAGGAACAGGTTAGATTCCCTTTCATGTACATTTTTGGTTTTGCAATGTTGAATTGTTGTGATTCTATGATTGCATACCGATTGATTAAGCAATGACTGTATTATCTTGTCTAGTTTCACAAAGAAACGACAGTTTTAAGAAAGCATGGTCGTTAATATCTCTTTGTTACCCTTTATACACATTCAGCACGCAGATGCTAAGATTTCAGAAAAGATACTGAGAGAAGAAGCATGTGAGAGACTCCCGGAAGTTCCTGTGGAGAAAGTTCAACGAGAATGGGCTTGTGCGTTATGTCAGGTGACAACCTCAAGCGAGCAGACTCTGAGTAGCCATCTTCAGGGGAGGAGGCACAAGTCCAAGTGCGATGAACTAAAAAGATGCAAACAAGATACAAAAAGTGAACCTCGTGTGAGACGTGATCAAAAGAGGCAGGAGCAAACAACACCATATGGTGCTGGCATTAATCAGACGCGTAATCTGTGGTGCGATATATGTAAAGTAAAGTTGCCGGGTGAGATTGACCTTGTTGCTCACCTTCGGGGGAGGAAGCACTCTTCTAATATTCAAAACATGTTCAATGGTGATAATAAGAATGAAGCTGGAACAAGTTGGATCTAGCTTAAGTGGTAAGAATGAAGCTGGAACAGGAACATGTTGGTAACCTTATTTCGAGTATCTTGTAATCATCAACGAATGTGTTAGTGCTACTTAATGATATTCAAATTTGGACATTTGGAAGTTGTTGAGGGTAAATTTCACTTCATCTAATATCGAAATAGTACATTAAGATTTGTGTTAATCCTATTACTGAAGTCGACCTTCTAAAATGGAATATTAAGTCTTGATATGGTATTAGAGCTCATTAAGTTCAAACAAGTAATTTGATTTGATTAAGACTTAAAAATGCACATTGATATCAAGACTTGTGAAACGAGCCACCATCTTATAATGTATGTTAAGGCATGAATCTCACATCAAATAATTTAAATATATTAACTAACATAGAAAATCTAGAACTATTCTTATGATTGACAATTTAAAATAAAACTTCTTAATAAATGTACAGGTCCTGGAAACTTGTTCCTTACTTGAGAGGATGACATGACAATGTTTGGTTACTTGGAATAACTAGATATATTAACCAATATATAACCTACATATAAAGGTTTAAAATAATTTTAATAAGGTTGAACTTTTAAAATACACCTTCAATCTAAGAAGTTCAAAATCATGCAAAACACGTCATTTTTGGAGTGATTTATAACTTATTTAAAATTGTGCATTTTTCCTGTATTTATAAAACAATTTTCCCCGGCCAAACATCAACAATGAGTTTTTCACCCAATAAGGTCTTCTCGACCTTCAGACGGGTCAAGCTTCATTTAAGTCTACAAGTTTATAGAGGAAACTGGAAAGAAAAAAACATCCGGGAAGCTCATTTTCACCACCTTTCGATTTCTCACAAAATAAACATCAAATGTAGTGACTTCTGTAATCACAGTAACATCGAGAGGTTGAAAAAGATAAAACAGTAATACGAGGTCTAACGCGAGTTTCTAATTAAGCACATTAAGTTATTTTGTTCATCATATCTTTTGAGAAGTCGGCATTGCCAAGGACGATCCAACACCTCTTGGTAGATCCTTCCACTGTCGAGTAACTGTCTTAATCTCTGTGCAAAACTGAGGTGCCTTACCTGAAATCATCCATGTAAAATAAGAGGAAGTGAAAAAGATTACCATAAGACTTATCATTCCAGTTTGCAAGATCAGAAACTTGAACTTTACCGGTTACATAAATCACATTCTCATGAACACCGGCGAAAAATAAAATTACTCTGAAGTTTCGTGTGAAGTAAACAGGTAGAATTTATGGGAGAGATTATTTACCGTAAAAATTGAGATCCCCAGACAAAGAAGCTTTGGAGCCAGTAAATGAGAAGAAGGGTAAAGGAATTGGAATTGGAACATTGATGCCAACCTGAGGTCGGAGCAGAACCACTTACACATCAGAAACAGAAACTTAAAACTGTAAATACAAAAATAGGGAAAACAATCAATGAATTTTGTTCCTAGGAAGCAAACTTTAACTAATTTGAAAGCTGATCCCATATTAGTAAATTCTATCGATACAAGTTCCAGTATCTTTGACATGGAGAGGTAGCAAGAACAAAATGATGCAAATTTCAAAATTTAGGATCATCATCGACTATCCTTTCAATCTTGCAATATCGTTTAGTTAAGTGATATATATTAAGCAACAGAGTGTGATACCTGGCCTGCCTCTATCTCAGTTTGGAATTTCCTTGCAGCTACAGCCTACACCGGATGTTGTAAAAAGAGCCGCACCGTTCCCATATCCGGAAATTTAGATACACAGCTTGAGATTCAAATAAAAAACAAAGAAAAAGAACTTGATGATAAAGGAGATGGTCATGCTATTTGTACACCGGGGTTGACACCCCGGCATACAGACACCCTCACAAAAGTGGGGCCCACGATTTTTTTATTGGTCGTGGGCCCCCATCTTGTGAGTATTTGTACACCGGGGTGTCAATCCCGGTGTACAAATAGATTTTTCCTAAAAGAGATATAAGAAATAGGAAATACTTATTTCTGTTGACTATGTTTATGGCTTCTTCTAAATTGTCCGTCGAGATGAGAAACAAGAAATATATAACTCTTAGCAGTTACCCTTCCACTGTAGACCCTTCAATTTTATATTAAAAAATTGATACAAATAAAACTAATGAAGCCAGTTAACGATTTGCGATCCTTAATAGCTCTTCCATCCAGCAATAGTTTGGCTCCACTGTCAACGCCACCTTGAATCAATTTGCATATTCGTTCCTTTGCCTAAGAATGTAGAAGAGAAAACATGATAAATGACCCACAAAATAAATATACATGGAAAATGAGGAAGTATCATGAGCTGTTGAGTGGTTAAAAAGCTGTTAACAAAGGTTCTAGCGGATGCAATTTTAGCAATACTACTTTTGGACTCTGTTTGTACCTGCTTACCGATGACTGAACCAAGGTCTGCATCAAGATCTCTTCCAATATTTACTTTAAGAGCTTTGGCAAGCTCAACCAACATTTCTTCCCTAAAAAGGTTCAAACGCATTACAGAAAATTTATCATTGAAGTGGAAATAATGAAGGTACTAATCTTATGGATATGTTTTCCCTTCCAAAATGTAGGAGGCACAAATATGCAATAGATGGTCTTCTCCAATTACAACAATGTATACCATGAGGCAAATAATCAGAAACTACCTTTTTATGGATATTATACTTCCCCCTTCCGAGATTCATTTTATGCATTCTTAGAGAGAATGCCACAAACAAGGAGAATACCATGAGTTTGAATCTCCAACAAAGACCACTGTGCTCAGTACCATGCACCTTTGTCTTGCAGCACCAAACCCAGCTGCAACTAGAGCATTTACTGTAGCATCAACATACGCTGTTGTAAATTGGTTTAGAAGATTGAAAATTTGGTTAAGTGTTAAACCAAAAACTTGGAAAAGTAAATTTCGTGTAAACTGCGGCCAAATATTCGGACTTGATCCAGTGGTCAAATTACAAGTATAAATAGATCAACTTGTTCTACTCATCGAGTAGATCATTGTGGTATATTTGGAATCTCAAAACCAATTTCGTATGAATGAGAAATTACAGTCCAAAGTTGGGAAGAAAAATAGAGGAAGTTGTCTGAAAAATTGACTAAGGCTGTTGCTAGCTTATGACTGGACTGTCACTCGAGCAACAGGCAAGCGATAAGCTAGCGAAAAAGTCACTGTTTTTATCGCTCGAGCGAGGCTATGGCGATAGGCTAGCGACAAGTGAATGGTGATACCTTTAGCAAGTGTTGGCGAACTTGGGATGCTAAATTTCATTCACAACCCTCTCATCCTCTGTATATAGGATCCATGAGACGTTCCTTTTGCATACCATATCATATTTGCATTGAGCATTGCATTTAAGTCTCTTGCAAATCACTTTTAAAACACTCCAAAATCATTTTCTTCTTTATAGAGAGAAACTCCGTCGAAAGTTTGCCGTAACTTGTGGTTTGAAGTGCTTCTACCACAAGTTGAATTCATTGTATCTTGGGAGACAAGTTTCGTGAATCGTAAACACCGTTGCGGGACAATTTTTTTTAAGGAAAGAGTAAAAATCACTTGCCTCAGATTATTATTATTATTCTTCCATTCTTGATTTTGTTTTCGTTTGTAGTTTATGTACTACATTTTCAATCCATTTTGTAGTTTAGTCATGCTCCTACAGATTAAACTTTGTCTTTTGTTTGTTTGATTTACAACAACTCTTTTGTTTGTTTGATTTACAACAACCCTTTCACCCCATATATATTTAAACCGCATGTCCAACAATCTTAAGACAAAATTTTGTATTTGTGGTTGTTGTTCTTTTCTCTACATCTTTTGGAAACACATTCATGTGATATTCAACGTGGTTCCACCATTGACTATACCACTCCCTAATACTGTAATTCCGCATGGGGAAAAATCGGAAAAGTTTGGAGGTGTAGATTTCAAGAGATTGCAACAAAATATGTTGTTCTATCTTACGACTCTGAATTTGACAAAGTTTTTGAAGGAAATTGCACCGGTGGTACAAGAAGGAGACAATAATCGAGAATCGATTATTGCATTGGATGCATGGAAGAACGCGGACTTTCTGTGCAAAAACTACATCCTTAATGGATTTGACAATACACTTTATGGAGTGCATAGTTCGAAAGACTCGGCCAAAGATCTAGGGATTCATTGGAGAAGAAATACAAGACTGAGGATGCCGGAACTAACAAGTTCATAGTAGGTAAATTTTTGGACTACAAGATGGTGGACTCCAAAATTGTGATTAGTCATGCAAGAATTTCAAGTTCTACTACATGACATTGATGTCGAGAAGATGGAATTGAGCGAATCCGTCCAAGTGGCTACCATCAGCGACAAACTCCCTCATATGTGGAGAGATTTCAAAAACTATCTCAAGCACAAACGCAAGGAGATGAACTTGGAAAAATTGATCATTCGTTTGAGGATCGAAGAAGATAATAGGAAATCAGAAAGAAGACCTATTGTCCATTTGGAGCAACCTTTGTTGAAACCAACTCAAAGGTTGTCAACAAGAAGCGAAAGATCTCCGGTGAGGCACCGAGAAGAGACAACTCCAAGAAAGCCAAAAAAACCAAAGGGAACTGCTACAACTGTGGAAATGCCGGACATTGCTCAAGCGAATGTCGAAAACTAAAGAAGAATGCTCAAGCTAACATGATTGAAAAAAACACCCTTTCTGAAGGGATGCATGAAATGAGTCTATCTGCGGTTGTTTCCGAGTGCAATATGATTGAAAACTCAAAGGAATGGTGGATTGATAATGGCGCAACCCCTCATGTATGTGCAGATAGGACCATGTTCTCCAACTATCAACAACTGAATGGGGAACAACTTTACATGGGGAACTCTGCAAGTTCCAAGGTTGAAGGACACGACAAAGTCACTTTGAAGATGACATCGGGCAAAGAACTCATCCTCAACAACATCCTACATGTGCCGGACATACGGAATAATCTAGTGTATGGGTCTCTACTTAGTAAAAATGGCTTTAAGCTTGTATTTGTATCCTATAAATTTGTACTCACTAAGAATAAGATATATGTAGGAAAGTGATACATGTGTGATGGAATGTTCAAAATGAATGTTCTTACTGTTGTACCAAGGCAAAGTATTATGAATAAAAGTTCAAATTCTGTTTACTTTCTTGTCTTGTTTGTGGAATAATCGATTAGGACATGTGAATTATAAATCTTTGCACAAACTTATGAATCAAAGTTTAATTCTGGCGCTTAAGATCTATCCTAATCATCAGTGCGAATTGTGCTGAAACAAAATTGGCTAAAACACCGTTCCGCTCGATCCAAAGGAACACTACACCTTAAGAACTAATACATAGCGATATATGTGATTTGAAATATGTTCAAACTAAAGGTGGTAAGAGATACATTGTGACTTTCATCGACGACTGTACAAGGTATTGTTATATCTTTCTTTTGAGAAGTAAAGATGAAACGTTGGAAACATTTAAACTATATAATGATGAAGTTGAAACTTAACTCGATAAACGAATAAAGAATATTGGTAGTGATAGAGGAGGTGAATATGGGGCACCGTTTGAAGAATTCTGTTCCGAACATGGAATTATTCATCAAACAATGACACCTTATTCTCCTCAATCAAATGACATTGCTGAACGCAAAAACCGAACTCTCAAAGAGATGATGAATGTAATATTGCTAAGTTCGGGCTTAACGCAAAACTTTTGGGAAAAGCTATTCTAATGGAAAATAGTCTTCTAAATCGGATATTCTTCAAGAAAATGGAAGAGGCTCCATATGAATTATGGAAATGTCATCCTCCTTCCTACCAACACTTGAAAGTGTGGGAGTGTTTGGCTAAGGTTGAAGTACCTAAACCTAAGCAAGTGAAAATTGGACCCAAGACGATTGACGACATATTTATTTGATACACTAATAATAGTAGTGCATATCGTTTTCTTGTACACAAGTTTGAAATTCAAGATGTACATGAGAGTACCATAACTGAATCAAGGAATGCAATGTTCTTTGAGAATGTGTTTCCTTGTAAAGAAAAGGAAACTACAAGTTCACACAAAAGAACTTATGATACTACAAATGGTATTTCATATGAGGAAGAACCAAGGCGTAGTAAAAGGGCAAGAATATCAACTTCATATGACCCAGATTTTCTAACTTATATCGTAGAAAATGATCCAACGACTTTCAATGAAGCCATGTCTACACCGGAAGCACAACATTGGAAAGAAGCTATCAATAGTGAGATAGATTCGATAATGCAAAACCATACTTAGGAGTTGGTTGATTTGCCTCCGGAAATAAGCATTTAGGTTGTAAATGGATTTTTTAAGAAAAAACTTAAACCGGATGGATCTATTAACAATATAAGGTTAGGTTGATTGTCAATGGATATAGGCAAAAAGAACTTGACTTCTTTAATGCCTACTTACCTGTGACAAGAATAACTTCGATAGGGTTGTTATTTGCGATTGCAGAATACATACCCTAGAGATTCATCAAATGGATGTAAAAACGACATTCCTAAATGGTGAGTTAGAGGAGGAGATATACATGGAGCAACTTGAAGGGTTCGTTTCTCCTAATAACAAATATAAGATTTGTAAACTCGTTAAACCTTGTATGGATTGAAACAAGCTCCTAAACAATGGCACCAAAAGTTTGAAAAAACGACGTTGTCAAACAAATTTAAAATAAATGAGTGCGATAAGTGTGTATATGTAAAACATACACCAAATGCCTATATGATTGTACGTCTTTATGTAGACGACATGTTGATAATGAGCAATAATAATGAAATGTTGCTAAACACCAAGAGAATGCTAACAAATCATTTCGACATGAAAGACATTAGGGTGGCTGATGTGATACTAGGGATTAAAATCTCTAGAACACCGAAAGAAATCATACTTTCCCAATTTCATTACATTGAGAGTGTAATGAAGAAGTATAATATACTTGAGGAAAGTCTTGCGAAAACCTCTATTGACCCAAGTTTACACCTAGTCAAAAATACGGGTGAATGTGTCTCACAACTAAAGTGTTCTCAGGTTATAAGCGGTCTAATGTATNCATACACCAAATGCCTATATGATTGTACGTCTTTATGTAGACGACATGTTGATAATGAGCAATAATAATGAAATGTTGCTAAACACCAAGAGAATGCTAACAAATCATTTCGACATGAAAGACATTAGGGTGGCTGATGTGATACTAGGGATTAAAATCTCTAGAACACCGAAAGAAATCATACTTTCCCAATTTCATTACATTGAGAGTGTACTGAAGAAGTATAATATACTTGAGGAAAGTCTTGCGAAAACCTCTATTGACCCAAGTTTACACCTAGTCAAAAATACGGGTGAATGTGTCTCACAACTAAAGTGTTCTCAGGTTATAAGCGGTCTAATGTATATTACGAACTGCACTCGACTGGATATAATATATGCTGTGAATAAACTTAGTAGATTTACAAGTAAATAAGCCATGATCATTGGAAGGCTTTAAGGTATTTGAACTATACTTTAACCTATGGATTACATTTCACAAAATATCATACGGTATTAGAAGGATATT
>CAIGRL010105772.1:0-22514 GCA_903798325.1 Fraxinus xanthoxyloides
ACAGACCCTAAATGATAAGTAAAATTAAATGAGTCATTTAATTATAACTTTTATTTATTATATCACCTAACACCACATAGACATAGACACTAATTATAATTTCAGTGGGGTTAAATATCATTATTCTTTAAATGAATTTATCATTTAATGATATGCAATTGCTATCCAAACGGATGTTTAATACTAGTGAAGATGAATAACATTACTTTTAAAATAATCCACATTTGCATTTGAAAATACCGAAAGAGAGATATTCTTAGATCCATTCATTCCATATTTCATATATTTTGATTTCTGAAAAACAATCCTTGCATTTAAGAGATAGAATCATTATCTTGTATTTTTGGAATATGATTCTTATTCTAGGCAAACTACCCCATTATAGAAATTTCTTTTAAAAAAATTGTATCTCGGGCCCAATGTACCCAATTTTTCCACTGAATCCTCAGTCCAATAACCGGCCCAATAAATTCATTTCCCTCCTCCACCCCACCCCACCCCACCACACGCCACCCAACCCAATGTCTCTTCAAAATCCGCACAAACACACGCACACAGACTCACTAGTCGCAATATCCTCTCTAAAACTGTAGAGTGAAGCCATTGTAAGGTTTAGACATAAGCCATGGAACAAAAACCCATGGAGCCAGGGGTGGACGACATAGCCGACGATTTACAAAGCATGAGCTTCAACTCCACCACCACAACCACCGCCACAGACATCCACCGCTCCACCAGTTCTGGCTCTGAAACCACCACTTGGACCTCCTCCTCCGCCCACCATTTCTACCCTCCCTCTACCGCCGTCAAACCTTANCCACCCCACCCCACCCCACCACACGCCACCCAACCCAATGTCTCTTCAAAATCCGCACAAACACACGCACACAGACTCACTAGTCGCAATATCCTCTCTAAAACTGTAGAGTGAAGCCATTGTAAGGTTTAGACATAAGCCATGGAACAAAAACCCATGGAGCCAGGGGTGGACGACATAGCCGACGATTTACAAAGCATGAGCTTCAACTCCACCACCACAACCACCGCCACAGACATCCACCGCTCCACCAGTTCTGGCTCTGAAACCACCACTTGGACCTCCTCCTCCGCCCACCATTTCTACCCTCCCTCTACCGCCGTCAAACCTTACTCCTCCACCACTCCATCCGGTGACCCATGCTGGGACTCCATCCGCCGCTTCCACTGCCTATCCCTCTCCGATCTTCGCTTTCTCCATCGCCTCGGCTCCGGCGATATCGGATCCGTCTACTTAGCCAAACTCAAGTCACCGTCCTCGGAAGAGCAGCCTAAATCCTCCCCGGTGGCTCTCTTCGCGGCTAAGGTTATGGACAAGAAGGAACTGGCGAGCCGTAATAAAGAAGGTAGAGCGAGGACAGAAAAGGAAATTCTCGAAATGCTCGACCATCCATTTTTGCCCACACTTTACGCCTCGATTGACTCTCCGAAATGGTCGTGCCTCTTGACGGAGTTTTGCCCCGGTGGCGACCTCCACGTCCTCCGCCAGGCTCAGCCGTGTAAACGCTTCCCTGAATCCTCCGTCAGGTACGCATTTTACCCTTTCGTAATAACATTTTTTTGTAATCGAGTTATTATATTCTCTCTTGCACTTGCATGCACAAACTATTAACCATTCTGTAGATTCTCTGATGCCATTAATCATATGCTCTAATTACATTTAAAAATTAAAAGTGAATCAATATTCATCTTTTTTGCTAAGCTTTATTTGATTTAAAAAAAAATAACCTCAAGTTTTTTGGATTTTGGATATGATGATTAAATTGAAAGTGACGAGAGAGGTGGGTCATATCGGGGAGTATGGTCCACCACCTGGCGGAGGAGCTGGTGGTGGGGCCCAAGCTATTTCGTCAGTCTTCTCTGTTCAGTTCTGATGTACAAACTGAAATCTGCTGTAGACTGAGATACACTGTAGCATTGCTCATATGTGCGTGAGGGTGAAAACTGAAAAGTTATAATTCAAAAGGACGAAAAAACTATTGATTCATCAGTGATGAGAAATCATGATCACACGTGATCAGGTCCACGTAAACCCCACGAGTTTTTAATTCCCGGAACTACTTTTGTTGACTACTCAATTCATCTCTTGTAACCAATAGAACGTTAGGTTTGGAATGATATTAAAGACACGTTTGATCTAAATTTTTTGACGAAAATCTTTTTGGAGTATCTGTGATTAAAAATTAAGAAAAGTCACGAATTCACGTGCAAAATTATTTTATTCAATCCTAGACGGATCAAAGAAGAATGGGAGAACCTCTCATTTGTTTTTGGAATTCGACATCAAGAAGCCACCAAGTAAAAAGATGGTTTGTTCCCGCTTCTAGTAAAGAGCGATGAGAGTTTCAAACTTTAAGGATTTTGTGAAGCAAAGGATTAAACAAGTCACAATACGTACGAATGCAGAGAAAAATAAATTTAGACAATCTGTATCAAACAAGTAGATGTGTTGAATTCACGAGAGTCGAGATTGCCCTACATGACGAGGTCTTCGAAGGCTAAGTAAAATTTACACTTTCCTATAGGCCCTCCCGACCCAATTTAAACCCATAATTAAAGGGACATTGTTGGTTATAGATGAGATTTGTGGAGGAAATTTGTGGTTGGAATATTGTTGTAGTTGACTTTATTAATGTTGTAATAGTAGCAGTAGTAGTTCATGTGATTAAGGATGCTACTATATCACGTGGTCCGTGAATTATTAACCCTTTAAAAATCGACTGTAAATATGGAATTTTCTAATTTGTCCCATTCATTTGTGATCCTTAAAAGGAGGGCAAAATCAACGGAATGTGCTCCGTTATCTTTTGCTGTATATAGAGGGATTCCGTCCAAAGCAACTCTTGGAATTTATGATGGCCCCCCGAACCACCCATATGTTTAGATAATTATAATGGGACCCCTGATTGATTATTTGTTTGACAATTAAGTCCAAATAAAGCTAGGGAGGTACAGACAATGTAACTATCTTAAGAAGAGATATAGCTTCGATCTGGTCTGGAATGAAGTTAATTTATTTGGAAGAAAGCTAGGTGGACTTATTCGACAAACTTATAGCGCCAATTAGGTGTTCGTGAAAACCCAAATTTTCATAAGAATTAGATTTGATCGATTAGTTCAACATGAATATATGTAAGAGTAAAAAATTGACACTCATTTGATTGTTGTTTTGACCTTTCAACTCTTGATTGTTCAGCTTTTTTAAATAGAAGTACGAGAAAGTCCGTAAAAGACGGAAAAAACACTAGTGATTTGATTGATTATGACAAGGAACCTAAAGGCAAACATACCATACACGAGACATGCTCAATTGACTGATAGGCAAATGCGGCATTTAGTTTTATGTCCTCCATACAACGTATGTAACTATGTTGATCTATCGAAAACAGTACTTGCAACACTTTCAAGAATTTCGATAATGGGGAAAATGTTAGTACTCTAATAATTTGTCAAAAGTCATGTTTGCTTGTGAATGTAAAATTTTATTTTAAACTTGTTCCTCTGAAAGTACCCTTTTTTTAATTCCTCCAGCAAGTAAAATTACTCTAATATCCTCACTGATTTAAATAATATCACAAAAAAAAAATCATAAAAATATGAAAGGAATTGCAATTAAATAACAAAAATTATTTAAAACAAAGTTTTTTAAATTGGTAATTTTGAGAAGAATTAGAAGCAGGGTTTCTCTTATGACTAAACAAAGTTTTGTTTAACTTTAGTAATTATTTATGTATTAGTAAATTTACCATAATTAGTTAAGTATTTAATTATTAAATATTATTGTGTTTATAATGTATATCAAAAACTAATTAAAATGTCTATAATAAACTCATTTTATTATTAAAATAATATAATAAAATTTTAAATAATTCTAATGTGATGAAGTATATCTTTTTGTACTATTAAATAAAATTATAGCTATATTCCTTTTGTCGATTTGTTATTTTAATTCTTTTTAAATAAAAAAACACTAATTACTTAATTTAGAGGAACAAGTAGGGCAAAGGATCTTTGGCTCTTTCTTTATATTTCTATATTACTCTGGAACCATAATGAAGGGTCCTACATTTCATCGAATAAAGTTGGTCCTTTTGTTATAATTTCACAAATGATAGACCAATATACTCATTATTGTAATGTTAACGTATCATATAACAATTAGGCCTTATTTGTTAATTTAATTAATTGGTCTTTTAATTTCATGATAATCCCAGATTTTACGCATCCGAGGTTGTGGTTGCTTTGGAGTACCTCCACATGATGGGAATCGTGTATCGTGATCTCAAGCCTGAAAATGTATTAGTTCGAACAGATGGTCATATAATGTTGACTGATTTTGACCTCTCTTTAAGATGTGATGACTCAACGTCTACACCGGTGCAAGTAATTTCTACTCAGAATAAGCCCAATGCACTACCAAAAAGCGAATATAGAATCGACCCACCATCGTTTGGCTCAACTTCTTGCATTCTTCCCAACTGTATAGTCCCTTCGGTATCATGCTTCCATCCTAGGCGCAAGCGTAAAAAGAAGCAAGGCCACCACGCAGGTCCGGAACTTGTGGCAGAGCCGATCGATGTTCGATCGATGTCGTTTGTTGGGACCCACGAGTACCTGGCTCCAGAGATAGTATCCGGGGAAGGCCATGGCAGTGCAGTGGACTGGTGGACCTTAGGGATATTCATTTTCGAGTTGTTTTATGGTGTGACACCATTTCGAGGTATGGACCATGAGCTAACCTTAGCGAACATCATTGCTCGAGCCCTCGAGTTTCCAAAAGAACCTGTTATACCCGCCGCAGCAAAGGACCTAATATCTCAGTTGCTTGTTAAAGATCCAGAATATCGAATGGGATCGAAAATGGGCGCATCACCAGTTAGACGCCATCCGTTCTTTCAAGGAGTGAATTGGGCACTTTTGAGATGTACGGCTCCACCTTTCATCCCTCCATCTGTGAATGGAGATTATTTATCTGATGAAAGTTGTCCTGGAACTATCGTGGACTATTACTAGTAGTACAAGCTTGCCAACAATTACGTCTTATAGGAATAATGCTTCGTTGTTTAATCATTCCCACGCATCGTATGTTTTGTGCATGTGAACTTCAAATCAAAAATATTGTTTCGACAAATCATATATAAATAACATATAATGTGTCCACAGGTAATAGTTGGTCGCAAAATGATGAAAATATCAATTTATATAACATGGGATTATTACAGAATTGTTTGGAAGGAAATGTTGTTTTGTGACACGGGGGAGACAAAGCAATTTTATTATCTCTAAGATGTCGACAATATTTCATGTAAACCATGATGCCGACATGCACTGCATTCAAAACCCATTGGCCCCCCAACTTTAGCTGCCTCTAATTTTAATCCACAACCTCATAAATTAAAATAATCTTTTAGACATAAATGTAGAAGATAATGCGAATGGAGTGATAACTGATAAGATAGTTACCCTCATCTACTTGATAGTGAGATTTTTATTCCTCATATCGTACGTGAAATTATTAAGGACCTTGCTTACATCAATCTAGAAAGTGTCGAGAGGATGATGAACTCCATATTAAAGCTAATGAAGTAACATTTCAAATTCAATGATTGAGATGTTTATGTTTGACTTCGACATACCATAGATGGAACACTCTATTATGGTTAAGCTACTGATCCTTCATTTTCTAAGCTATTTTTAAAGGATTTAAAACAATAAATTACATTTTTTATGTCGAAATTTAACTTTTTTGTTTTAATTTCTATTCATTATTCCATTTTGTGGGGGGTCTTGACTCCTTCCATGTGAGATGTTTATTTGATTGAAAAAAGTGGGGTTGGGGTGTAGTTTTATGGTTCTTCTTTTAGGAGAATGTATTGATGTTAGGATTAGTTTCATAAACTCTTCATGCTATAATTTAGCATAGCTACCAATAATTGGAGCAGGTTGAGTGAGGTGTGGAGTGGGGAATATTTCCATGTTTGTCTAGGATCTTTTAAGAAGATGACAATTCTTTGAGTTGCATTGTTGCTTGCTTGCAAGAGCGCGCGCACACTATTATACAAGTTTGTTACTCAAGTAGATTGTACACAATGTACTACGCGATTGATTTGAAATTGTGGTTCAAGATCATGATTTTGAAACTCTTTGTAGACTATTTCCCGATTATTAGCAAGTCAATCCTGCTTGCCACTTACCTTCTCTATAAATATGCGATATGCAAGAAGCCAGACGACCTTTCAAGAATAGGCTTTACATGCCAAGGCCAGCTTCCAATTGTGAATAACTCCCTAAATTGCCATAAAAGAATGCGATGGCACAATCTTATGCCAACAAGAATAGCCCTCAATTCCGTCCCAAAATTCATTCAAGTACCAAAGAAATCACAAAAACGCAATGACACAAAGGCCAGTGGGTAAGTAACGAATAAATGAACTGAAAGCGTTCGGCTTGGATGCTTCATATTGTTTCATAATATTTTAAAATATTACAATCGACTAGAGCTTCTCAAGGAGAGTGACAAGGTTAATGTTACAACTGAATGTGTTGTACAAGAATTTGAGAATCTAAAAACTCTCAGTATTGGAAACTCTCAACACCTTCAAAAAAATTGAGGGGGGACGAGTAACCATCAATTCGAAGCATAGATAATTGAAACTCATGGCAGTCTGGCACTCAGTAAATTCATCTGCCAATTTGATCCTGCATAGAAATATTTCTTACCAGTACGTCTTTGTTCACCACTTTTTCTATGACAAATAGAAATCTACCACCATATGTTTTGTCCTAGCATGAAACACTAAATTTGAAGTCAAATCAATGGCACCTATGTTACCAAACCACAGGACTTGTGGAGAATATAATGAAACATGTAGTTCCCAATGCAATCCCTAAATTACCCTTCAAACACCTATCTGTGTTCAACTCAATCTAACCAATGTGGCTTAATCCATCACAAAATAGTGGCATCTTATGGCAAGTGGTTTAGTAAATGATACGTGAAAACGAGAGGCTAATTTCACATCAACTTTCCAATGATCATATTTCAACAAACTCCCCACATGCATGAAATGTATCATATTACAGATTCTCAACATAAATCTGTTTGTTTTTATATGCCTGACCATATTTAGAATCGTTCAATTCAGTCCATATAAATCATAGTACGAGTATAAGTATATCATTGCTCGAATATTATCTATACTAACAAACTTAATTTATCTCCAAATTTGAAAGGAACCATCCATAAGATGCATGTTGAATCCCAAATAATGGCCCAAAATACTCTGAAAACAGTTCTTGGTAATGAGCTTTGAAGAAACAAATGTTGGATGGATAGTGCGGGAGTCACTAATTTATTGACTAACGTCTTCAGCAATGTCTAGTAACACCTAAACGAGTATTAATATAATCCACCTATTTCTTATAAATTTCTGCTAACAGGATATAATATAATCAGAAAATCACTTCGCTTACTAACAAGGCCAAGACAAAAAGACTTAAATCATATATAGATTATAGCACACCGTAACAATAAATAGAAAAAACTAAAATTCGAAAGTATAAGAAAATAAAACTCCAAATTAAGAACATTATATCTTCAATGTCTTCCTCAACTTGTTTAGCAAAGAAAATTCTGAAACCCAAAACTAAAGGTTCATGACAAAAACATAAACAGATGGAAGATCTTCTAGAATAAACTTCATGATAGTAAGTTGCAGAGTTGTTTCGTACTAAAGGACAAATGTTGCTGTTCTTAGTCAAACAGACTGAAGCCCATATCCTGTAAGAAAAACCGAATATACCAGTTATAACAACTGATGAATTATTCATCCAATTTTATTGAACTTTATATTAATAATCAGGAGAGTAATTTTCTGGATATAGCATAAAACTTACATCATCAGACTCTTCTTTCTCTTCAACTTTCTCTTCTTTCTTTGTTTCAGCAGCAGCAGGTGCAGCGCCGCCACCTGCACCAGCAGCAGGTGCAGCAACAGCGACTGCACCACCACCTGATGGGACTGAAGCCAACTTCTCTCTTCCAGCAGCAATCAGTTCGGTTATATCCTTGCCCTTAACTTGAGATAAGAGCAATTCAATTCTATCATCATCAGCCTCGGCTCCAACTGAACCAAAAAAATCGAACTAATTAATGACCATAGCTAGATAATTTCAGACCAGCAAAAAATTCCAACAATATCACTTCATAACAGACATATACAAAAAATGCCAATAGACAAAGCAAATGTCAGTCCTCAATATAGTTAAAACAAACGTTCTAAAACGCCCAACCACAATTTACGCTTTTTTATGCCTAGGTTTTGTCTAGGCCCGCTTAGGCATGTAAAAGCTTGAAGCTTGACCTTGCTGCTTAGTCACGCTTTACGCTTTTTAGAAACTTAAACAAGCCACTCCCGGAAACGATAAATTCAAATTAGCAAGCATTTTGAACCAGCAGGTCGATAAAAACTATACCATTTATCAAAAACATAGAAACATAGAGGAGGTCCAACAACCACAAAAGACACTTAAACATCTTTACAATATTTGAAGCTATCTAATCAGCAATGGCACCTACATTCTTTCCACATCACATATTATAAGCAATTCATATCAGCACACATAGTAATCCATACACATTTGTTTCACTTGGTGCTGGAACATATAGTGTCAATGAACTTCGTAAAATATGATTTCGAGATTTAATATGAACAAAGAATCTCTAATTGTCATTTATCCTTGGCTAAGCCAACTTCAATTCAGAACTCAGATTCTACAAATTGAGTGGACGATAATTCAAATTGGAATCTTTAACCCTGTCATCAATTCCATGTTGCCAAACTTTCAAAGAAAATTAACATACAGAAATTCTAAAGTTAAAATACTGGAATTAAGCACATAACAATAATTAAGTTACATAAGCAATGTAATCAAATTTTCAGTATCTAACACATAA
Organism: Fraxinus xanthoxyloides; assembly: GCA_903798325.1. Classification (NCBI taxonomy): domain Eukaryota; kingdom Viridiplantae; phylum Streptophyta; class Magnoliopsida; order Lamiales; family Oleaceae; genus Fraxinus; species Fraxinus xanthoxyloides. Next base: position 8,993 of record CAIGRL010105772.1, read on the forward strand.
ATAGACAGCAACAAGAACTAAATTCTCCCAATCTCGCATCATTTACCAGATCAATAGTGAAAGAACAAATTTACACTAAGAAAAGCATGCAAAATTTCAAGAATCATCTTAGAATACAATCGTCACAGACAAAGCATATAAATTTGAAGAGAGGAGAACCTGAGGCAAGGATATCCTTCAAGTCATCTGCGGAGGGGGAGGTGTTGCCACCCAAACAGGCCAACAAGTAAGCCGCGATAATCTTCATTTCTATTCAAGAAAAAAATGTAAGAAATTAATTCACGAACCCAAACATTCAGTTAAGCAAACCTAATTACCAATCAGTATGTAGAAAAGGGCAGAAATACAGATGCAAAAAAATAAAAAAAATAAAAACCAATATGTGTGTGTACAGTTAATGATAAATGGGGGAATTCATATGAGGAAATCCACCAGATAATATGAAGTGCGAAGACTAACGGATCCGAAACTCAGCGATCTCTGCTCCTCCTAGGTTTATGAGGTAAGATATGATGAACTGTTGAGCTTCGGGCCTTCGGCTATAATATACTCGGATCGCAGATGGCAATTTATGCCTAGGGTTTTGGAGATCCTGAAATACTTTTGTTTCCGGTATTGCCCTTGGGCTTGAGGGTTGGGGGTGAAAATGGCTCGAAATTGCAATCATTTTCCATTTGTAGCGCTATTCTATATATTTTGTTTCTATCACTATCTTGTAAGTTTTCACTTAATTGTAGCACTAAGAGTGTTTTTTATTGGCTTTATTTTTCATACAAAAAAGTCATTTTTCTTCCAAATCTTACTTTTGAAGTGCTTGATTAATAATTTTTTTCATAAAAGATATTTTTCAATTTTTGATCATGTGACTATATTTTCCTAAAAACAAGGAAAACATTTTCTTTGGCAAGGGATAATTTTTATTTTTCATCTCTCTTTCTCTCTCTCATCTACCCAATAATAAAAAATAATAAGTATAATAGTTTTTAGATTGAAAGTTAAATCAATCGAATACATTTAATTAATAATTTTCATACAAATAAGTTTTAGGCAATTCGTGCAAGTTCCGTGCTCGCAACTAAACGCATCCTAAATTTTCACTTATTGCCAATTGTGGGATACTTCGATAATAGTTCTCAAATCTGAATACTCATTCCAACTAGATTTGAGTAAATATTAACTAATTGTTTTTTTTATTAATTTTACTTTATATGGCATCCTCGACCTTAGCACGAAAATTTGATGGAGGTTGAGAACATGTCATGATTAGAAAATAGCAGCATCTGTTGTATGATTCAAAAGAAAATTCAACCATGAGTTGTTCTAAGAGGGGACAATTTCTTATTTCTCAACAAATGAAACTCTGAGATAATCACAAATAATATTCACACAAAACAAGCCGTCCCATATAGCTTAAATATGAAAATAACCCCATATAGAAGACCTTAAGCTATCAATTTAATAACATTGAATTTTAAAGATCAAACCCAATGAACTCTTTAAGAACAAAGAGTAGTCGCTCCTTTCCAGTGACGAGATAAAAGAAACTACTCCGTAGAACACAAACTGAATGTAAACCAAAGTGTCGGTGTTTGAAAAAAGGTAAATATTCTTGTTCTCTTAAGCAAGTGAAGGAACCCGATGACGTAGTACAGTATAAGGAAATCTAAGGACTCACTTTCTCATAAGCATGTTAGTTAAGATAGACAACGATTTCACATAGTTAAGAATGATAATATAAAGACGGTGAATGGATCTTTCATATACTCCCTCATATGTTCCCCTATTGGTCTCGTTACCTCGGTAACAAGATTGATTATCCTTATACATGGATGACACATCATGATTAAAGATTAATAAGTTAATCACAAAGAGTGAACCCATCATCTTCTTCGACATAGCTTCCTTTGCCATGAGAGGGAAGGGTAAGGAACATCTCAAGGACACTCTGCTAGAGAATGTCCACTAGATTGTTGTTCCCAGCATACATAGGCAAAGGACTAAAGCTCTGTAGTTGTGTGTCTAATAGAATCGTTTCTGTCAAATTATTGTATGATAAGTCCAGAATATAGATTCGGAAGGCCGATTGAAATCTCTCTAGAAAGCTAGTTCTTAGACAAGTCGAGCCATATAAACATCTCCATTTGATCAATGCTTGAAATGGTTTTGCGCTAAGTTCAAGAAAATTAAACCTCTCATATCAGAATTCTCGAGGATCCTTCCCATGAAACCAAACATTGTCGGAAAAAAACCTCCCCGGTTGGAATTGTTTCAATTGAACTATTTTTCTCAATCAATAAAATAAAATTGTTTAAGCGCCAGGGAGTTTTCCCTGAGATATTGTTTATAGAAACGTCCAAGATTTAAAGCCTAAGAATTGTCAATCTTGTTAAATGAGTTCCTATCCATGGTGGAATATCTCCTTTGAGCTTGTTTTCTCCTAAATCAATCATTCTCAAGTCTGCAATTTTTCAAAGAAGGTGGCAACTTGCCCATGATATTATGGATAATTCCCCGAGCACGGGAATTTTTTCACAGAATTACTACGGGTGCTGCTGCAGATAGTTTCTTTTCGTGCAACTGCCAATCAATCTGTCATTTGGAAACCTGTAAAGTTTCTTTGAAAATTTCCGTGTACATGTAGCATTACTTTGATATTATTGTTGAAGCTGATAAATAGCACCAATGGTTCAGGGAATTTTACCCCGAAAATGAAAAACGATTAAATTTGTTAAGCTCATATAACAGTTGGGCAGCTTTCCGGATAACTGATTATCTGGGAGATCAAGTATTGGAGGTAAGAAAGTTACTGGAGAGGAATGGATCCACAGAACATACTTTTAGAGTATAAGTGTTCTGATTGAAAAGCAAATAGTGGCATTGAAATAAGGCATGTTGTTTCGGATTAAAAATCAGATTTTAATCTAAAACAAAGTCAAACAATCAATATTAACCACATCTTTCACGAGTCCCACAATTTTTCAACCACACATTTTAAAAACTTCTATCACAATCTACTACTAAAATTTTAATTTTCCCTATCAAACACCCACTAAATATGGAACCTGAAACCAACAGGAATGGGAAAAAAAAATGGAAAAATTGATATATGAAATCAATATCCATATTTAAACAATTGATATACTTAAAAACAAGTATCATCCGTACATTGACATATTCCAATCATTAAACAGAGATGGAAATCTTCCTTTCTTTTTCTTATGATCTGATTTGAATTTCCATCTTCAGCTACTTTCAGGATCAAACAGGCTGAAATGGTCAGCACAGACGTCTTGCGCCTGGAAGGAATCTGGATTTTCACCAAAAGAACCATCTCCTTTTGGTGGTTGAATCCCCAATTGGCTCTTCCTTTTTCCTGTTCTCCATTCCCTGCTTCAGGGCATCCAATCTCCTCCTGTGAGACAATAATCATATATGTACGCTGTTGAGAACTACCTAGAGATGAAATCTCTAAATCTGGAAACTAGTGGTTCGTGATTAGATGGCATCGTCCAGGTGAAAACATAAAGATCAGATAAAATTACTTGGTATCCGTAAGGCAACCATGCAGACTCCATCTTTGTCGAAATCCTTCCATTCCTTCAACTCCACTTGCCAAGATCAAGCGTCTAAATGCACAAATAATGCCGTATGTAATTAATTTACCATGATGAAATTTGATCTAACAGCTTATCGCGATTAAACTATGAGCGAATAATGGCATAGAGTTGAGATTATTCTGTATAAAAATTCCATTCCTGCTCATAGGAAAACAACTTGAAGGTTTGTTGTGGATATACTTAATTGCATAGAAGCATGGACCAAAAGAGTACACTTTGACATTCTATTGGAATCTACTCTCGAAAATATTTTGTAAAGTCTCTCATATCTCAAACTTTTAGAAAACAATAGCTGCCTTCTTGTCACGTGTTTCCCTCATAAAGAAAAGAACTCTTGTTGAACATTTTGTCTAATATAAACGTATATGATTCATCAATAATTGGACAGAGAATACGTGAAAAGAAGTTCGGTAATTTCCCCTCTTAATAAAATATATGAAGAAAAAAAGAAATTTTCTTCAAACTTGTTAACTCATGTGTAACACCATACTTAAAGATGGACTGATTTAGGAGATCACTGGGAAAAACAGTTGTTGAAATCTGCTTTCCTTCTTTCTTCCTTGTCTTTTTCGTTGACAACAGTAACTCAGATCTTAATACCAACAAATGTGAAAAGATAAGCAATTGCATAGGACAATAGAGTCAACTGAAAAATTTAAAAATATTTTTATGTTCTTTTGATTATTATTTAGAACTCAAAGTAAATGAAAAAAAAGTTCATTAAGCAGATAAATAGGGATACACAATTGAATCGAATTCCAGACCTGAAATTGGAGATGGAGGACAACACTTAACACTCAGCAGCAGCCCTGAATACTATTAGTGAATCATTCTAGGTCAATGAAAACTTTGGCATGTTACTTTCTTCGATCTACATTTATTAGAGATCTTTCTAGTAGACTCGAGGAGAAAGGCAAATTTTCTCACTCTTTAAAATTTCCAAGGAATAACTACCAACTTATAGGAATACCAAATGAGTGACACCCATCAACTTTCTTCAGCTCATCACATCAGACCCAACAATAACAATGAAAAGAAAAGGTCCATGGTTCACTGAACATACCTCTCCAGCAATGTGACTTCTGATTCCAACTGATTAGCTCTTTCCTTTGCTTGATCTATAGGCATTGACGTTCCAAGTTTCTTCTCACTTTCTTGAAGGCGTTGTCTTAGTTCTATATCCTACAGATACAAGACAATCTTTGTAAATCTCAAAGCAAGAAATCATACAAATAGTGAAATGCAAAAATTAAGCTTACAATTCCTTAAAACCTCACCCTTCTCTCTGCACACTGTCGATATAGTGCAATCTCTTCTTGACAAAATGGCTCAATATCATTAATTTGTAAACCTACACAATAAACCCAAACAGGAAACGATCATCTTCAATTCAGAACTCCTGCCTATAATCGTTCCAAAATAAATAAGGTTGGAGAATAAAGGAATTACATAAAAATAGGGTCCTCAAAATCCCATCACACAAATCAACGCCTTCGAGCACGTGAGATGCTATTTCAGGTGGAATGAGTGGTGACGGTGGGCCCATCATCAGATCATCTCCCACCAATATAGTTTCCTCTATGGTCTGCTGCGAATCGACTAAATGAAATATAAAAATGAAACTTCGTCAATAATCAATAGCTATACATTTCAAGTTCGATAGATAAGCACACAGAAAGCTGAAAAATCTGTTCTCTCTTGTTGAAGACTAAAGATAACATCCTGAGAAGCAAAGCATTAAAATCCCACTTTTAAGGAAAAAATAATCTAATTTGAAAAAAGAAGGTAAAAACTTGACGTCCAACATACCGTCCATGGCGTCCTTTACTATAGAAGAAGACCTGTTCGATGAAATGTCTCGATGAGTGAAGTGGAGAGAGCGAAAGTAAATTAAGGAAACTGGTTTTGGGCCTTTTTCTGCGTTTTGTACGAGCTAAGATTGGACCACGAGAATTAACGGCTAATTTACGGTCGTTGTCCCTAACCTTTAACTTTCTTTGCACTTCTATCCCTAAGAAAATATTATCATTCTTTTTAAAAACTTAGTCATCAATCTTTGGGTTCTATTTCAATTTAGTCATTCATCTTTTCTTTCTTTCTTTCTTTTTTATTTATTTTTGGTTTCAAATTGGCCAATGGACTTTTTAGTGGTTAGAAGTTGAACTACACAAGTCGAGCTTTACATAGTCTATGATTTTTGAGAAGCAGGTGTAGGGATTTCAGGGTAGAAAATGAAACGAACAATTAATAAATTTGTGCAAAAAAAGCTATTATTTAATTTAGAGTGGCAGTTGAATCAATAAAAAAAGGTCTCTCCATGCAATTTTCTCAATATATAATACATCTCTGGTATAAATATATAAATATGAAGCGATGAAATTAACAAGATTTGGACTATGTAATCAGCGCCTATATTCATCTCCACAGTCACCAATTACATTCAGAAGATTTTTGCCTCTCTTGGAAATTTCTTGTATGCTGCTTACATCTTCTTCATCAAGAACAAGAGAAAACACGGCATTTGTGGCTTTAATGTGTTCCGATAGACCAAGCCTAACACCTACCATCGACCCTGCCACAGCTGGCTGCAATTATTGCAAATAGCTGATCAAAATGAATCCGAGATAACAAAAAGTACATATAGCTAACGCTAAGATATATTTTTTCTTACCTGGTCGAGGATGTATTTCACAGCTACTGTTGGAATGGAAACGCTGTGTTTTGAAGCTACTTTCTTCAGGGTCTGAAGCAAAACTTGGAATTGACTCCATCCTCCCCAAGCATCAACCATCTGCATAGATTTTTCGTACACAATGTTACCCAAATATGAATATAGTGACTGGTTCCCTCGGCAACATTAATGCTCGAGTTACTTTCCATGGATAACGCTAGTTGACACAACATAGTAAGCTGGTTTTTCTGCACATGTATAGTGGATACGACCAAATTATGATAGATTCTTGACCATCTGAATAGTCTGCCTCAAAGATCTTACCACAAGGCTTAATGAACAAAAGTTTAATAGAAAGAGATGGACAACGAACTAAACAGTAAGAACTGATTACCATATGTTTACTCCTGTTCGACTCTTTATCTATTTTACCAAGTTCTAAACAATTTCTGTCTCTCCTTTTTACGTACTCTATGGTCATTTGTCCTTCGAGGTCAAGGGTTCATATGCTTTGATCCTGACTAGAAGCTCGTATGATAAACATGAGTCTGCAATGATGAGACTCGAGCATAACATACTGTATGAGCTATTTATAAAGTTTCTGATGAAGCTCTATGCTATTTCTCGAATTCTTTTGGTCAGTTAATGTATTCAAAATCTGCTACATTGATAAATTTTATGGTAAATTACCAATCCTTTCACTTTTTTGCAGACTTCGCCCAAACCTTTCATTTGTGCCACCCACAGTACCAAACGTTGCAAAATATGCAGCGCAGGTCCAAATTGACGATTACCGTTAGTTGACCAAGAATAGTAAATTTTGACAAAATTTGGAGGGGTAAAATGGTAATTTGACAATTTTCTCATTAGATAAATTAAAGAAAAAAAAAAAACAAAACTTGCAATTTCTCCTTCCCGACATCAACAGTACTGACATCACCACCGGCACTACCGCCTCGTCCTACCACCACCACCAGGCGGAGTGTGTAGCAGCACATAACACAGCTAACTTATCACTCTTCCACCACAAAATTTGTCATTTCTCTCGATCTCGCCGCCGCCCTCCACTAGCTTTGAGAAGTCTTCTAGCCCTAACAATCCATCGCCGACAGCATCCAACGACTGCACCACCATTTCCATCTCCTCATCCGACATTTCGCCACCTACAGCTATCACGTACCCCACTCCCATATTTCTAAAACAATCCATTGAATTCCCCCAAAAAAACCAACCCCAATCCCCGTTGTCGCAGCCGCGCCACCTCCCTTTGCCTGCTCGCCGCTGTAGAAGCCCCTGAGAATGTTGTCGAGCTCGGTGGGCTAAATCAATCATCCCACCCCTTCACTTCACCTCCACCCACAACAAGTTCTGCACATTACATCCTTTGCTAGTTATTTACAGAAACCTAAAATTAATAGCTTTTGCAGCAAAACAATTCTATTCATCTGCTGCATTTTCTAATCATTTGCAGCGCAAGAATTTGCCCTCCAAAACCCATTTTTCATCATTTATTCCCAATCAAGTCGTTGGGAGAAAATGTGAAAAGCCAAATGTTTTAGCCTGCAGAAAGCCTTTGTACATTTCAACAGTAAATGGATTTGGCTATATTGGTGAATTAGAGAATTCGAGACGCTACAATCCAGTGCCATGCGTATGAAGCTCATCGAGCGCAGCCCTCTCTCCTTATGCTGGTTTCTTGGGCTACATAGAAGGAATGATTGACATGGTCAATTGGTGCCGGCGATGAGGCGGTGGTCGGCCGAAAACTAGTTGGAAATGTATTTGATTTTTGGGTGAGGGGATTGGGGAAGATTGAAAGAAGAAGATGGGTTTTATTTTGTTTATTTTTTATATTAAAATTATAACGTTACCATTTTACCCTGTTTTATTTAGTCAAAATTATTAAAATTTTAATTTTTGAGGTCAATTGACGGTTTTTTGAGTCAAACTGACGGAAACCGTCAATTTGGACTTGGACTGCGATTTTTTTGAAGGTTTGGTACTTACGTTGGCACAAATGAAAGGTTTAGGCACAATCTGCTAAAAAATGAAAGATTTGAAAATTTTATTTTAGAATAATGCATTTAAGATTTTTGTTTCATACTTGATTTGCTCAAAAAGTTTAGGTATGACCGACTGCCTATGGTATTTTGGTAGAAAAATGCTATGGATCACTTATTTACTGGTGTATTTGTCATTTTTTTTAGCGCCTAGAAATTTTAAGTTGGTGGTAAGTTTCCTTGGACAACCTGAAGGATACAATAATTTTTCTTTAGTATTTTGGAAATTTATCAGTTATTGTACTTATTTTGGTTGGAATTTGAGATTTTTAAGAATAGGTTATGATTTTGTAATTTAATGGGTTGATTTATTAATGTTGTAGATTGTACTTTATATTTCGAGGATCTATAAGTTTGACCGTGTTAATTTATTTGCTTTCAAAATTAGATGCTTGGAACCTTTTGTGATATTTTAAATTCATAAGAAATTCTATTAAAAAAAAGCAACAAACATTCAAATCATTTTCGGTTTGATATGTGCTATTTAGAAGACTCACCCTTTTGTACTTCTGCAGTGAAGGAGTGTTTAATGGCGGGCCAGCAAAAGGAATAGACAAGTTTGTATCAAGAAACTTTTCGGATAATAGTCCACCCATCACAGTTCCATACCTGCACATAAATGCAATATCCGGATTGCAGACAATGTGAGAATGCTAAGTGTAGCTCAAGATACAATAATGTTTACAGCGTATTGCTATAAGAGCATTTTAAATTTCATGCCGAAATTCACAACATTAATTAGAATCGTTAGATGCTCAAGGGCACGGTTAAGAAATGAGAATATTATAATACTGGCACTAGGGCAATAGGACGTCAAACATCTAAGTAACCAATAGAAGCATATTACACAGACATGTATGAATGACTGCGTACGCATATGCATAAATGATTCCTGTATTAGCATTCACTTTGTCGTGTCAAGCTGCAGAAACTATGACTAAAAAGTAATATTTCATTTGATAAATTATTTTAAGGAGAAATATAAGTATCTAAGGAATTATACAAAAAAAAAAAAATGCTAATATTTGTAGTTTGAAAAATTAACCAAGTGAGTGCATAAAGTGGAGTGTCAATAACAATTGCTATAAGTTATTTGTGAAAGAGAGACAGAAAGAGACGTTATAAGTTTAACTCCAGTGAGCTGGCACAACTCGGCCATTTTCTGTTGAGGACGCATGTCAACGATTGAATGTTGTACCTGAAGAAACAAAGAACAATCTCGTTCAATTTGCTTGACGTCATTTAATAACGCACCAGAAACCAAAAGAAAAAAAGGATTTATCACCTGGTTACTAACAACTGGTATCCCATTTTCCAGGATTTTTTGTAACCTCTCAGTATCAAAGTTAGTTAATGCAACAGTCTTGATCTTACCTGCATGCCAATCACTGAAGTAAACTGGTCTAATCAAGAAATTCGGATTACCTATGGATAGGTGTAAAGACAACTGAATGTAAACAAACCTTCTTCTTTCAAATCTGTAAGGTGTTTAAGCGCATCTAGGTAGCCAGAATTAGAATAGTCCCACCTAAGTAAAGCAGACAGAAGAAAAAGTCATTATCAATTGTGCTGTTCAAAAATTCAGTGGAACGGTTGAAATAAGACAGATGTAGAGACGAATTATTTCTCAAAACATAAAACACCAAGCTCGTGCTTTATAGTTTATGAAGGTTCTGTTAATTGATATACACATTTGAGTTTAAACATAGTCAAAGTTCATTGAGGACAACACAAGAAACTGAAAAATGACATTGTATACCAGTGAAACTGAAGCATGTCCAAAGATGCGACATCCATCCTCTTCCTTGAGATGTTTATGCTCTCCCGAACAAAGTTGCTAGTCATCTTGACAGGCGGTGGCACCCATTTGGTAAGACTGCATGCATGTACAGAAAATAAATATAAATCTAGAAACTGCCATTGAAAGTAATCCTTGCTCTTCCTACACAACTCAAATGCATCTTATTACAAGGAGATTTCATTATCTTTCACAACTCCACCAGATAGTCCCCTCATTTTTTACTGAGGTAACTGCACTTGATCTATTTAAAGTGATTCTAACTTCACTTGCCCCCCACCCCCCGTACAGGAGAAGCACTCTAGCTCTCACTTGAAGTAGAGGAGTGAGAACTGCTTGGCACACACTAGATAGACATCATTTCTCAAAGTTATTGCAAACAATCAAAAATTAACAAAACCAAAACGAGATAAACACTAATATCAGCACTCACCCCCTGACATTTTCCAGATACTCCGGTGGGCGCTCTCGACGTACTCTATTAATGAATATACCATAAAGATCTTCTGCAGGTCCATCTGCAGAATATGCACAAGTAAGTCGCAGAACCACTAATCACATGCATTAAATACTCATGCCATGGATAAACAGTAGTACATCCCTTCTTGCATCTTATGTGTTAACTCGAGATGCATCATGATTCTATACACTCATAATCAGGAAATCCAGAACTAGCAGAAATCCTAAAGGAACGAAATCAAATTAATAGCTTCCCAAAACTATGCCGTAATGAGAATATGTTTTCCACAGAAGCATAAATGAAATGAGTAATACTAATCAATTCTAAATATTATCATGTGCTTTACATATATCAGCTAAATCGAAAGTGTTTAATCCAGCATCCGCATATTGAAGCATGGCATCGATTGCACCATCTCTATCAATTCTGCCCCATCCACCACTAGTCTGCCACATCCCATTAACCAATCTGCAAATGTCCAATGAATCTTTCCCATTCTTGACTTCCACTCTTCTCTTATCATCAATTAACACACACTGAAATGGCCTTGCAAATGATTTTCTTGATTCAATTACTCTATTGCATTTTGGGTTTATATTTATAGAGTTGAAAGTGAATTGGCTAAATGATAGGTTCAATATTTGTGCCATTGAGAGAGTGATAACCAAAGGGTAGTTAATAAGTAGTTCTGCACTTGTGGAAATGGTTTTATCCTATCTGTTCTTATTTGTCAGTCCTGTATTCTCCTCCATCATTCTTTATTTTAAATGACATCGTTGCCCCCAATATATAAAATAACTCTCTTTCCACTTAGTTGCGCTTTAGAAGGTGCATGAAAAAATCAATATTTTTGGCTTTTAAGCAGGACCAAACACATCATAACAAAAAAATAATAATAATAAATAAATAATTTAGGTGGAAGAGGGGCATAGGGGTAAAATTCCATACAATGGTCAGCCATGTCGAAGGTGGAAAGACCAGCGTCAGAGTATTTGAACATAGTTTCGACGGCGTCGTCTCGGTCGATTCTGCCCCATCCACCACTGGTCTGCCACATCCCATTAAGCACTCTGCAAATTTCAAGTGAATCATTTCCATTCTTCACTACCACCGTCTTCTTTTCCGCCACCCCAACACCCACCTCGCAGCACCGCACCACGCGGTGGCCAACTCTCCTCGGCCGCCCAAACCCACCACCGGGCTTGGTAGAAGGGTAAAAATTGGACATGGCACAGTGCACAGACGTTGTGCCAGCTGCCATTTCGACGGCGCCTAGCTTTGCCTTTAAATTTGGCAGTTGGGTCTGATTGATGAATGGAGAGGCCACTAGAAATTGAAATTGTTTTTACTTTTTTTTAAGATAAGATTGTTTCTTCTATTTATTTTTATTTTTCTCTCTCTCTCTCTCTCTCTCCATCTACCTTTTTTTTTTTTTGGCCTTTATTTATTTTAGGGAAAATTGTAATCACAGTACTAAACATTTCCTTTTGTGACAGATTTGATCCAAACTTTTTATTTGAACCATCCACAGTATCAAATATTTCAAAAATTAGCATCTTAAGTCCAATATGACAAAATTCATTAGTTGACCAAAAGTCAATGGTCAACCCAAATTCTGACTAAATTTTTAAAGGGTAAAAGTATTCATTTATATTTTGAGAGTGTTTGGTAGAAATTAAAATTGGATTAAAATTAAAAATATAGTCATTATTGTTGACTTTTATTAGACGGGTAGGACCCAATAATGGTCATATTTTCAATTTAATTGGATTTTAAACAGTACTAAATAAGCTCTTTTTATTTAAAAGAATTAGAATAACTAAATTTAAAAAATATCTTCCCTAACCCCACCCCACCTCATCCACGCACAAATCCAAATTCAAAACCTACACATCCATTAGGGCAACTGTCGTGACCATGCTAACACTCCACACAAACATAGGCGACACATCGAATCATTGTTGGCGAGTCCACCTCTCTACTTAACTCCTCAATGGCATTGTTGTGTACAAGCACCAGTCCTTTAATCCTCTCTTGCTCCGCCCACTTCTTCTTAAGAAATCATCTATGCATATGGATGACAACGGGGCGGGTAGAGGCAACCTCCCATGTCCCATCGGGTAATTTCTCACCCCGTACCTGCCCTGTTACCCATTTAAGGAGGGTCATGACAGGTTAGGTCGGGTCGCTGCAAAGCCTTTGTCACGTTTTCTACCTATTTTATTTTATTTTTAAGTTTTTGATAATTCATTTCATTACCCACATTCATTAAAGTGAAATAATAATATATTTTTTTTTAATTCTTTTGTTTATTTTTAAAAGTTAAATTATTCAAAAATATTTGGTAAACTAAGACTTTTATTACTTGTCATATTTATTAGATAATTTTAGTTTTCATTTTCTATTAGAACTACTGAAATTTTGTGGAATATTTCATTTAAAATATTAAATTCTAAAAAAATAAATTAAACATGGCGAGGTGGGGCGGTGGCGGAATTACCTGCCCCGTCCCCAATCCTAAAACTTGGGGTGGGCAAAACACGATCGAACCCGATCGAATCGTCCAACACAAACCAACCCGACAGGGTTATGTCGATTTTTTTGTTGTTTTTACATGAGTTGGGTGTGTTGGATGTGTAGGTGGGTTGAGTTGGGTCGGGTCGGGTTATGGGTTAACCCATAAAAATTGAATAAACCCGTCCAACAAGACCCAACTACTTTGAAAAAAAAAATGAAAAAAAATAATAAGTTTTCAGGTTTTTTTTATAATACTCAACAATATTATGGGCCTTGTAACTTTTTCTGAATTGTTACTTTACAAGCTTGATGGATTATGATAAAATTTTAATAAGATGAGAAAGTAAATTTTTTGATGCAAGTGATGCTCTAAAAAGAATAAAACTATATGAACAGTCG